>SKCR01029388.1:0-71303 GCA_019454045.1 Zanthoxylum bungeanum | reverse complement strand
AATTTTTCTCACAACAATTGTGTGAATGAATGCAAAATGTTAACCTTAGGAAGTGAGAGAAATGGTAGAGATTATATTCTCTCACACAAGCCAACTAACCTTGTCATTAAGCATCTAATGCTTTCTTGCAATGGCCAACACAAAAATGTGAATGCCATACCAAAGCATAAGAAATGTTAAGCTAAAGACAATGGCTTTGTCATTAAGCATTCAATGCTTTCTTTCAATGGAAAACACATAAATTTGGAGGCCATACCAAAGCATAAAATGCATTAGCTAATGATAAAACTATTAGGTGTATCCAAGCCACCTAATAGACATAATTTCTTGGATGACATGGTAAGCCATATGGCTTTGTCTCCAATGGTAAATAAAAATCAATATATTAATAATGATTTATTTACCTTCAATTATGTTGTAGTAATTATCTCATAATTATTACTAACTTGATTATCTCATAATCAAGACTTGATTATCTCATAATCAAAGAATTCTAGAAAACATTAAGTTAGACTAATTTAACATAGTTTTCATTTGTGACAATAAATATTATTAATCTTATTAATAATATATAAATAAATATAATGTGAGCATATAATTAGACAATCTAATTATATTAGGTTTGCTACAGTTAATCGAGCTAGCACGGGGACCAAATGGACCTATGGTTCCGAGCTCTAATAATTCCGAAATATTAATTAAACTCCTTAATCAAATATTACGAATTATTAACTCTGCGTTATTCCACTAAAAACTCGAAGTTGAACTCTCGTTACCGTAGATGGATTAAATAAACCGAACATTTTCTGTGTCCATCGATATAGTCATTACATATGGATATAGCCCTTCACGAATATCTCATAAATAGAGCCGGTTCATAAGCCCCTCTAAATATTTTGTCTCTTAAGCACCATTGATTCTATAATGAATAATTAATTCATAACACTTATGAATATAAAATACTTTCTATTCATAATAGAAAAGTTGAGCGCTCAAATTGTTCAAGTCCCTAATCAACTCTTAAAAGAGATATTCATCTGCTTCTCGTAAGAATGAGTGAATTCCATATCTATGTAAAACATTCCCAGCTACATACAAAATCATATCCCTAAAATACGTAGTTATTGGCTGGGAATGCAACACCAACCTCACCATAGTAAATCAAAGGACATAACCTGTCATGCAGAAGTTCGTAGTACACTCAGGATTAAGATCGAATCCATTTATGACCATCCATTAGATAAAATGAATTTCTTCGGTTAACGAATATTAAAAGAAATTCGTATTTATCTGAGTCCAGTCCTATATGATCTTATCATACAAGGTGCCTCCATTCCCATGTCACTACATGAACGATCTCGGATCAAGGTCGTCATACAAGTATAGAATGGATCGCAGCTATAGATATACCACAATCAAAGTACCTTCTTTGTTTGCTCTCTATGGACTATTTAGATTACTAACTTTAGACTTAAATCCTCTTGTGCATCAAACATACACTAAGTCTAAAGGTAAAAGAGTAATCAAGGTAAACAAGACAATTGGACAATATGCGATATAAATCAAACAACTTTGATAAAAAGAATAATGCATTTATTATTATTACAATAATCAATTCCATTTACAATACATGAAGCTCTAGGACATAAATCCCAACAGTTATTTGATATCGAATAAATATGTTTAGGTGAAATATGAATGAATTATTCATATTAGATATTGAATAATTTATTCGGTAATTTAAAAAGTTTTAAAATTATGATTTCACCGAACCGCGAGCTCGTTGCGCCTGCGCCGAAACCCTTACAATGACTGGTAGTGATATGTGTATATTAGACAAAGACCCTATGAGTTACAACGTAGTTTGTAATTGACATTGGGAAGCGTCACTATAAGTTGCATATCCTTAAATAAAGTTCATGGTCAAGATTTACTAACACGGATCGGTTAGTAAAATCCGCTGAAACCAGTACATGTCGTATATCGTGACTTGGTCCGATGGTTTATCCCAATGAACCATGAGTCTCGAGAGACTAGTATAGACATGTAGGTGTTTATTTGATAAAAACTGAATGACTCACTGAAGATTTCCTAATAGATGGTATACCAACGTCAATAGGAATCTTCTTGAGTTGAGAGAGCATAGTGGTCCTTCGACTTGAGATACCACAGTGGATATGAGTTATCCTCCACACTTTGATGGTAGTCACGTCACCGATCTATTTTGATCAGACCTCCGCATGTTTGTTGGGTGTGGACTGATGCTCATGATATCCAGTGCATATCAAGATAGAATTCGCCAGTCCTGTGTACAGGGCATAGGTATCCTACACGTGTTTGCGATCTAGTAAATTCATGGCCTTGGTATAACTTCGGAAGCAAGTTCCAAGTGTTATTTAGAGATCGTAAATTTAAAAGTTGACTATATTATACCATAAGGATTTGACGTTCTTATCTATATCCCAGGTATAATATGGATAGCCTGCAACATAGGGATTATACGTATACACTGACCTCGACTTGTATAGTTTAGCGAGATTATCAGTGGTCGTCATAATTCATGAGTGGGTGAATTATGGACACGAAATTGGATTTCGTGACGGATAAACCTAAACTTAGAGAGTCCCACAGTATAAAGTATACTCGTTGAGCACTTGAGCAATGCTTTATGAATAATACAAATTTTTCATAACACTTCATCAGATTAAATGAGTTAATTCGAATCGTTTAATCGGTTAAACGAAAACACATGCTTTCGCAAATTTTGGTCAATTAATAATTAATATGTATTTGTATTTGATACAAAATTTGATTTCATACATATTAATTAATTATCAAATGAGACTTTGACACAGTCATTAATATATGTATATGTTATTTAATGTAAATAAAAATACATATATAATTATAATTATATTAATTAATTATTTAAATATTTAAATGTTAAATATTTGAATAATTAAATGATATACTTTTTTTTCATAATTGTTATGAAAATTTTTTGATTATTATTGATTACAAATGGCATGATTTTATTAAGCTTTAAGTGTGCAAATTTGATTTGTCAAATTAAAGCTTATTATATTTAATAAGATTAAATTGCAAAAATGACCATTTTATCCCTAGAAAGTCGGTTAGCCTTCTATTAAATTGAAAAATTTTGTTTTCTTCCTAATTCAATCCTCCATGGCCGAAACTTCAAAATGAAAAAAGCTCTCAAATTTGTTTGATGAAAGAAAAGAAGAAAATGAATAAAATCAAGAAAAGCTTAAAGGAAACAAGGAGAATTAAAGGTAATTCTTTATATCCCCAAGCTTGGAAAGCATGTTTCTTGTTCTTGATTTACTAGAATGGTTCTGGGGTTTACTTAATTCTTATAAATTGGGGCATTTTGATTTGGAGGATTGAATTGAAGGCTTGGTGCATGTGTGAAGTTGATTTGAATGATAATAGTGTAATATTTGTTCAATTTGATCATTTGATGATATATTGCCATTCTAGAGTTTTATGACCACTCGTGTAATGCCTATAATTTTTCTTGGGTTCTTTATTGGTGGTGACTTGGATTGGTGTTGTGATTAATTTAATTAATGTTGAAACAGTTGGATTAAAGCATGAAAAATTGATTATTTTGTTACAAAATCAGAACTGAAAAAAAAAGGTTTATTGTGATGAAAATAATATCATATGAATGTATTGGATGTATTTTGGGCGTTGGAACAATTTCCGAAAATTATTTCGGTGTTGAAATATGTGAAAACGGTGAAAAATGGCGTTACCGGGTGACTTTTGAGCCAACCGGGTGACAGCTGCCAAAACAGTGAATTGATCACTGTCCGGGCAGCCCATGAACTGCCCTAATACTGTTGGGGCTGACTTGGACAGTCCTCATGTGTATTGGGTAGTTGGTTCGGTCAAAAACTTGTTTTATGCCATTTTGCGGAAAAATATTTTCGTAAAGGTTTTGCGATGTTTCTTAACTATTTATGTCGTTATTTGATATCGAATATATATGTTTAGGTTTATGTGAAATATGAATGAATTATTCATATTGGATATTGAATAATTTATTCGGTAATTTAAAAAGTTTTAAAATTACGATTTCACCCAAACCGTGAGCTTCCACTGCGCCCACGCCGAAACCCCAACAATGACTGGTCGCACCAGCCGACAGTGGCCGGTAGGCCACCGGCGCGACCAGGTGAAGCAAAATGCGAATTTGGGGGAGTGGGGGCGAATGAGGGAGTTTGATACATTTTCCCTTTTTGCAATAAGCAGAAACTATGAGGTATTTATAAGAAAGTTTCTGAAAATTTCATTCTGACCCCCGAAAATTATAATTAGGTCCCAATCATAGGGCATTTTTGGAAAGTCATATTTTTGAAGCCTTTCTGATGTAAATTTTGAAAAGTTTTCAACAGAAAGGTTATTCGTCTCGGAAAAAAGAGTCCAATGGTTCAAGAATCAGCTCAATTAGAGTTGTTTTGCTATTTTATAGCCCAAACAAGAAAATTTTATGCGTATAACAATATAAATAGAAATCGCGTAACCAGTTCTCAAAATCACGCATTTTCCAACACGACGAAGCTTCACTTTAAAACATTTTGATCTATATTCCAACACTTAAATCCTTATTTTCGAACATCATCCTTTTCCCAAATCATTAACTTTAATTCGAAAACATTCCAACACTATTCCGAAAAACTCGGGGTATTACACTACTAAATACTCAGCCTCTATGGTGGAGTCAGTAATACAAGATTGCTTTATACTGCTCCATACTATGGCCCCACCACATAGGGTAAACACTGATCCGGATGTTGATTTCTTAGAATCAACATCCATATGAAAATCCGAGTCTGTATATCCCTTGAGGATCACATCCTCACTAGAATATACAAACATATAATTTCTCGTTCTCTTAAGATATTTGAGAATGTGTTTCACAGCCACCCAATGATCTAATCATGGGTTAGACTGAAACCTACTGACTACTCCCACTGCAAAACAGATGTCTGGTCTCATGCATAACATAACATACATGAGACTACTATTTGCTTAGGCATTTGGATATGTCTCATTTCCTCAACTCCTTGAGGTGTCTTAGGATACTATTCCTTTGGCAAATGAATTCCATGTCGATAAGGCAAATTGAAATTTTTGGATGCATCCCAAATCACACAAGGTTCTTATCGATATTGGATGTCTGATACATAGATAACAATCATCTTTTGTGATCCCGAAGAATCTGGATCTCAAGTACATAACTGATCTCTCCCAAATCTTTCATTTGGAATTAGTTACCTAGCGAGGATTTCACGTACGATAATATTTTTACATCATTCTCAATGTCTAAAATATCATCAAGGTACAAAATGAAAATAGTCGCATTTCTGTCAATAACGCGCTTGTATACATAAGGCTTATCGACATTCTGCTTAAAATTATAAGACTTGATCGTGGTATCAAATGATAATCATATTTCGATAGAATTTTCTATGTAAGCCTCCATAACATTTCCGACCAGCTCACTAAAAATAATGTTAACCATTCTATGATAAGTAGACCTTGTATTTTTCAACCCAAAGGGCATGACCTTGTAGTAATATAAGCCTCGAGCCATGATAAAGGTCATTTTGTCTTGATCATGTGTATGAAGGGGGATCTGATTATATCCACTTGACAGATCAAGAAATGACATCCTTTCATACCCTGTTGTGGCATCCACTAGATGGTCTATCTTCAGGAGTAGATAAGGGTCTTTTGGACATGCCTTATTCAAATCGGTGTAACACGCACACCTACCACTTCCCGTTCTTCTTCTAGACCACAACTACGTTCCAGATCCATTGGGGATATCTTACTTCTCTTATGAAGGTAGACTTCAGCAATCGATCAACCTTGTCTGAGATAATATGTTTTCTCTCTGGCGTAAATCGCTTCTGTTTCTGTTGTACTGTCTTAATATCATAGTTGATTACTCGTTGATGGCATACCAAATTCGGATAGATATATAAGCATGTCTTTATGTGACCAGGTGAATACAACTGTATTCCTCTATAAGAACTCCATTAACTTATTTTTCTCATCTTCTGCCAGTTCATATCTAATTTGTACATTTTTTGTCTAAATAGGCCAGATCCAGAAGTCGAGACTCTAATGCTTCAATGGTCAGAGCTCGATAATCACTAGCACCAATAAGCCACTTTAAAACCGGAAACTATAATTGATATTTGGTCTTATTCGAAGGTATCCCTTCTTCCAACATACTTTTACCCATGTTTCCTTTTTTTTCTTCTGGTAGGGTGAATCGTCAAGGAATAACACTCTCGGGCAGTCTGCTGGTCCCTCATTATATCAAATATTTCGGCCTCATCCAAATTCATGCATTTCAAAACTTGGTGAAGTGTATATGGAACAGCTTTCATGTTGTGTATCCATTGCTTTCCCACAATGACATTATAGGCTGACGGTGCGTCTACTACCAGGATGTCGATATTCACCATTTTGTCTCCTACGGTCACTGGCAGAGTAATAATGTCTCGGGCATTAAGCCTCATTCCCTCAAATGCTATAAGTGGTGAGTGACATGGGCACAAATCTTGTTGCTTCAATTTCATCTTTCTGAAAGTGTGTCCAAATAAAATATCGGCACTATTGCCTCCGTCAATCAATATCCGGTGGATTTTGGTGTTGCCTATCAATAGAGACACCACCAACGGGTCAATTTATGGAAAGTCCACTTCAGCTAAATCTTTTATAGAAAAAATAATAGGGGCTAGATGTTCTCTTATGATCATGATCATTGCACCCGACGACTATTCTACCATAAACCTCTTAGCTTGAGAGACTTTTCTATACTACCTCCTCCAAAGTTCCCAACATGGGGCGGGTCTCTCATGTACGGTGCAAACATTTCTCATATCAATCTTCATCTTAGCGACTTAGCTACTAAGTCGTTAATAAGCTCCTCTCCCTGGTGGCTTATCATTGCAATTTCCACCAATGGATGATCTCATTCCTCAATTCTCGGCCCTAATTGTGAGCTCGATTCTCACTTCTGAACACTACTATGCCATGCCTATATTACTGCAAATGTCCATTCTGGAGTAACTATTATATCTAGTTTTTCAGAGTGAAGCATTTGTTGGTTTTATGCCCAATGTCTTTGTGGAAGGCACGGTAAAGGTTCCGATCTCGGGCTTCCTTTGGGGTTTTAAAAGGGGCTCATTAAATAGATCAAATCCTTATGGTGTGCTCAGATTTTTGCGGGGTTAGTGTTTAAGGGTATATCTTTAGAGCGGTTGTTCTGATATTTTATATCGTACCGCAATTGTACAATGTCAAGTTTTAGTAAAGATAAGTGAGAGAGTGTTGAACCCACATAGATTGTGTTCAACTCACACTAAGTACTATAATTAGTAAATCTAACTTTATTTAGAAGCAACTAAATTTAGAATAAACCAATATAAAAGCTAAAAACTAAAGAAACGAGAAATCAAAACGTCTGATAAAGATAATCCAATGAATATAGAGATTCTAGAGTCTGATTTCACCTAATTACCCCCTATGTATTTGTCATGTCATTTAATTCTTATTTAGTTGCGTTGTTTATAAGTCAAGAATCCTAAAATATTCCACTCCCTCTCCCGAGCAATAATGAAAAGATTATTAATTACCGACTTCGATATCCCTATAAAAATCTAGTAATCAACAATTCATTACGTTATGTGATTCTTTGTTAACGACTTCAAAGGAATTATAGATTCTTCCGAACTCTATAAATCTCATAAGTTATATTCTCTAGATCCTATTCAAAATCCCTCTCTCCCGAGCGATAGATTCTAAAAATTCATCATCTCAATTTGTGGCCAAAAAATAAGAATTATTAAACGCAAGAGAATATAAATAAACTGAATTATAGCTTCATAAAAATCAAACTGGCAATCAATACATAGGTTCAAATATTGGCTATATCATCCTCTAGAATTATGGAGTTAGTTCATGGCTAAAGATAAAAACAATGAAAATATGGTCATAAATCTAATAGAAATCATTAGAGTTTAAAGATAAAAACTAGAAGATTAAACCCGAATTGAATCTCTTCGCCTTCGGACGTCACCGCTTTCATCTCCTCTTATCGCTCTTCAATTTTTCTCCTTGGATCTCTCTAAAATATATGTTTTGTGTCTTCTGTTGTGTATTAGCCTCCCTTTTAGGATTTTAGATGAGATTTTATATTTATAGGGAAGTCCCAGAGTCCTTGTGCATGTAAAACACGACCGAATTAAAGCTTCTGGGAGTCTTCCGCGGTGCCAGAAAGTCACGACGTGGCGCCTAACTCTCGGCCTTTTTGTATGTGTGAAAGCCGAAGGCATATCGCGATGCCAGAAGGTGGGCGTTGCGACATAATGTAATAATTTAAGCTTTCCGATTTTGCATTTTTTGCTCTTTCTGGATGCTTCCGTTGCGTCTGTAGGGTCCCAAAACACGTACATTTGCCCCAAGATCCATGATCAAGTACTTCCTAACAATATAACATAAAACAAACTACAAATATATTAAATTATACGGAATCTAACAAAATAGTAAGCTAAGAATGTAGGAATAAGTGGGTATAAACCGCACTTATCAAACACCCCCAAACTTAAGATTTCGCTAGTCCCGAGCAAAAGACTAAATAAAAACTAAATAAACAAACAAACATAAATAGCAAAATTAACTAGGCCACATGTGTAGGGATCACGATTGCATTTAGCATATGCAACAAGCCTTTAAACCCGTAGATGACCCTAGTGGACGAGTTATAGTCTCGTGAGGGCTTACAGCGACGATACCCACAAACATCATTCAAACACATGCAATAGTATGAAAGCAAATAAAATATTCCTGATAGTTACACATAATATTATCCTCAAAGACAGCTTACCACTGAAATCACATAACCTTCAAAGTACTCAATGCAACTAAAATATATTTTCTTGAATAAAGTATCTAAGCCAGACTCACAGTATGTCTGTGTGTAAAGGTTCATTCACAGCTCGACTCCTAAGTAAGCCAACTGGATGATTTCATCTCAAAAATTGAGATCTGATGGGTCAAACCAACCTAGATATCTCAAAAGTATCCTGTAATTGTCTTTCTTTGCTCAGTATGGTATGATTTTTTTTCTTCCTTTTTTATATTCATTTTTTTCGACATACCTACCCTTTAAGGTAGCATTTCTCTTCACGATGGTCCTAACACTCACCCATGGGTAGCGCTTATCGGTTATAGGTGGTCTAACTTTTTTTTTCTTTTCTTTCTTTTTCTTATCATACCAAACATCATAACACTAGAATATTAAGATAGATATCTAAGCAAACAATCATTCATCGGTAAAAAAATTCTTCAACTAGTCACGAGTCTAACCTAGATCACTTACTCAAGGCATCAGATAAAAATCAGTTGGGAACTTATCATTTCTAAGACTTCATCGAAAGAAAACAACATTCATCATTAGACTTATGCTTTATTATCTAAGAATAAAAACACAAATAATTTTTTTATATGAAAATAGCAGGAACTATCACTACATGCACACACCCCAAAACTTAAAACTTGCATTATCCTCAATGTAAGATAAACATAAAGAAACAAGAGTGAGGAGAAACACTACCGTGCGTGGAGTTGATCAGGCTCCTGCTGGTCAGAATTTGGTTGCGCGGGTTTTGTTGGTCGTGCGACCTGCATAAATAACATGCAAACTAATAAACAAAAAATAGCACAGAATAAAATAAAATAAAAATTAAATTAAATAAAGAAAAAAATAATAAAACAAATGCAAGGGTTTCCTCCCCGCTGGCTCTAAGTTTAACATCTTCAGCTAGATGCAACCACCCAAATGGTCTTGGTGGCTTCAATGTAGCAGACTGGGTAGTCTCATATGCCTTATTCTTTGGTATCCATCAGTTGTTATGACATGAAAAATGAAGCGTGGCAGGCCATGAAAATTTATCCATGGATGGTCCTCCAAGGTCTACTGATGGTTGAAATTTTTGACTGCACATGTGGCAAAATTGACTTGACCACTTTTTGAGCTTCCCAATGAGCACTGACTCTTGAGTTCCTTTTTTTACGACGCTTTGGGGGTGATTTCAGTTCTGGCTGCAGAGAATCTTCTTTGCATCGCTTCACTATGCTCGTTGATTGCTTAACTGCTGGTTAACCCTGCGTGTTTGCAACTCACTTCTCTGTAATATCTACCATGTGATATTATGCATCACCTTGGGGACTCGATATGGATTTGAAAACACTGAAGGTGACTTCTTCATCTTGAACTCTCATTCTTAGTTCACCTTTCTGTACATCAATGATCGCTCTGTCGGTTGCCAAGAAAGGTCTTCTAAAGATGATTGGGACATCATGGTCCTCCTCCATATCAAGAATAAGGAAATCTTTCGGAAAATAGAACTTATCCACCTTAACCAAGACATCCTCTACTATTCCTCTCGGGTAGGTGAGGGATCTATCTGCTAGCTGCAATTTCATTGTGATTGGCTTTGCCTCACCTATGCCCAACTGGTTGTAGATGGATAACGACATGAGATAGATATTTTCCCCTAAATCACATAGTGCCTTACCAAAATATCAATTCCCAATAGTGCACAGTATGGTGAAACTGCCAGGATCCTTTAGCTTTTTCAGTATGATGACACTACACTCTTCTGTGAGTGCTACTATTTCAAAATCAATAAGCTTCCTCTTAGTAGACATTATCTCCTTCATAAACTTCACATAATTCAGCATTTGTTCCAAAGCATATGCGAAGGGAATATTGATATGGATCTTTTTGAAGATGTCAAGGAATTTTCAAATAGAGCATCCAACTTCTTCTTTTGAAAGCGCTGAGGGTATGGCAAATGTGTTTTCGGGATATGAGATGGCGTATATGGGGAACTACTGCATTGTTCTCTTTTACAGTTTCCTCCTGAAATGGCGCTAATTTTTCTTTACTGACTAATTCCTGAGAGGTATCTTTAATCTCTTTTTCGCTCCTAAGGGTTATGATGTGACACTACTGATGAGCGGAAAATATATCAATATTTATCGCCCCTTTTACTTAATATTTTGTATAGTTTCTCGAGTTTTATGAACGTTTTGGTGTTTTTGTGTTTATTTTGTAGATAAATAAAATCTCAGGACTCACTGGAATCAATTCGAGGCTAAAACGATGAAATTTGGATCAATAGAGCAAAATTGAAATTTTACAAGGCGCATCGCGACGCTTAATTCATCGCGCCGCTGAACCAATAATGCAGCCTACCGACACTTGTCACTACTGTAGCTCGCGTCGCAACGTGAAGGTGTTTTACATCGCGACATGCACCCGTTTTGGAGCCTATAAATAGCAGCCTCAATTGATGGAAATTTTCATACTTTCTTCTGGGGAATTTCTCTATGATACTAAGAATAGAGTGTCTTGTGTGTTTAATTAAGTTTTCTTGTATTTATTTTTTTTATTTTAGTAATAAAATTGTGTGTGTTTTTATTTAAGCATGAGTAGGTAACTTCTTTCTGCTGGGGTGAAAGGTGAAAGTTTTATTATGATAATTTAGATTAATCTCCTTTATTTTATAATATATAAATTATCTTAAAACATCACTTAATTGGATACTGATTTTATGGTCGGTTGGACTTAATTGGATACCGCTGATATGGTCGGTTGGACTTAATTAAATTTGACTTAATTAGATACCGCCTATATGGTCGGTTGGTAATTCACTCAAATTTATATATTATAATAAGGGAGATTTCTAAATTTGAATTATTAAAAGTGGATCCTCTAACTCCATCATTTTATTTCACTGTTTTATTTTAACCTTTTTAGTTTTCAACTTGTTGTATGATGTTTTGTTTATTTATTTATTTAGTAGTCCTAGGTATGTGTTGTTACTAAATACATTATCTAGGGTTGTGATGAATTCCAACATTAATGATTTTATAAGTTGATTTGTCTTATGTCTTGTGTGATGTTTTGGTTTATTTATTGAGTCTTAATCTTAATGCTTCTTGTTAATTGGCAATTAATAAGATTGATTTGGTAAACCTAAAATGAACTTGTTAATTGGCAATTTTAGGTTTCAGCCTTAGACTCAATGGCTCACGATCTCACCTTAGAGATTTCCTTCCAGGATAAACATATACCTGTTGGGCATGGGTAACCATAATTGGAACTTGATCATAATGAATTCGAAGTTTCTTAATTAACATTGACATATAGTTAATTGAGTCACTTTGGGTGTTTGCATCTGACCATCGACAAAGGCTTTTGCATATCTTCGTGTTCCATGTTAATAAACTAATATATTACACAAGTACAAGAAAATCAATTCATCTTTAGAAGAATACTGGAAGGATTCACAACCCTAAATAGTTTCATATTATTGATTTCTTTTAGAGTTTACCTTTTTTTTATTTTGCTTAATTGTTTTAGATAAAAATCATCATCCAACCACAATCAATTTATTTTGATACTTGTATAAATTTAGCTTTAATAATTAATAACATAAGTAATAAGTCCTCATGGGATCGATACATTTTATACTACTTGAACAATACGTGCGCTTGCGTAACGTGAGTGATTTCACCCGATCAACTGCACTTTGGGGTTGACTTCAGTATTGTTCGGAAATGCTCTTTTCTGTTGATTAGTCATGGTGGTTGTAATCTGCCCAATCTGCACTTCTAAAGACTTCATTGTTGCCCCTATATTACCCATGTGTGTCTCAATATTATTCAGCCTTGACTCATTCTTCTCAAACCACTCTGAGGTATTAGCAACAAACGTGCTCATGAGGTCTTCTAAGGAAGGTTTCTGCTCAGCTCTTGGATAGTTGAAGCCAAATGAATGTTGCAAGACATTCTCTGTGTTAGCATATGACAAGTTCGGATCATAATAGTTAGACATAGGATTGCCTTTGTAATTGTTGAAGTTCTGATTGTTCACATATTGGACTTGTTCATATTCTCCGTCAGGTAAAATCATTCTATTAGCAGCAGCAGATTCAATAGATGGTTGGTATTGTTGATTGGTCAATGCTGTTAGATGGGTCTTGAGGGATGACATTTGACCTGTAAGTGCAACAATAGGATCCACATCATATCTACCAGCCACCTTAGTCACAGTAGGGTGTTCATTTGGCCATAGATAGTTATTGATGGCCATCCCTTCTAATAAATCATATGTGTCTTCTACAGATTTCTTGATTAAAATTCCTCCAGCAGCTACATCGACCATTGTTCTATTAGATTCATTCAACCCATTGTAGAATAACTGAATCTGAACCCAGTCTTCAAAATTATGCTGTGGACATTTCCTGAGTAGATCTTTAAAATGCTCACAGACCTCATACAGATTCTCAGTCTCCAACTGCCTAAATATGCTAATTTTTGTTCTCAGTTAGACTGATTTAGCTGGTGGAAAGAACCTCGTAAGAAATTTAGTAGCCATGTGTAGGCACTGCATTTTTGCATATAAGTCCCTATGATGAGTCTCGTACGGAGACACTCCTCTTTAAGTCGTGGAAGCCGCGGGAAACGGATGTCGGAAGGGAATAGTCAAGAATTGACGCATTGTTGGATTTAATTCGCTGTATTAGCTTCGGGTTCGCTTATTTGACCTCCGTTTCAAAACACATCCTTAGCCCAAACCCCACAAACCATATCATTAGCCCACATATCACTAAACCACACACTAAGCCACACACCAAGCCCACCAACCAAATGCAATACACAGCCAAATAAGAGCAAGCCACACGCCCAATACACCTTCCTAAATAACAAAACACACAATAAACACATGCATAAATCAAGCCAAATCCCCTTCCTAAATTAAAGAAATCCCATGGATCCCTTGCCTAATTAAATCAAATCGTATCCCTAACTAAAAGAGAAGAAATCAAATTAAATCAAATCACTTCCCTAATTAAAAGATTTTTCCTTATCACATACTAATTAAAAATATCTCCCATTAATGCACAAATCCTTTCCTTTTCAAACAAGGATAGCCCCCATCCATTTGCCTATAAAAAGAAGCCTTCACCACACATCCAAGACCCTAGAGCATTCACGCATAATATTCACAAGAAACATCAAAGCTGACTCTCACGCAACACCATTGAAAACAGTCCCCATTGCCGTCCAACAACAACCCTAAAAACCACCTCCATTGCCGCACCACACCATCACCAAAACCCTTGCATTGCTACACCAATAACACTGCCAATTCACTGTTTTTCCACTGCCACAAATTACCCACTGTCCAGCCCTTACATCCTCGCACAAAACCCTTCATCCAGCCACCTTCAGCCGACCAAATAAACAACAAATAAAACTGCCCCTTTGACCAAAAAAAAATCAACGAAAAAGCACCACCACCAGCCGAGAGCAACTCACCAGAGAGATCACGCCACTAAGCCCTCACCCACTCACGCAAAAAGCCACCTAGCCCTCACGTACCAAGAACCTTCACGCACCCACAACCATTACCCCATTCAAGGCCATAGCCTTCAACTCCACTCAACACGTCCTCTGCCCCATTCAACGCCATCACTCAACCCGTCATCTGCCAGCAACTACTGAATTCTATCTCATAGTCACTCCAAATGGCACGCTTAAAACACTCAAAAACAACTGTATATCACAGCCCTCACTGTACGCGAACTGCGTTCCCTGCACACACAAAAACTGTCGTAAATCACACCCACTGCACTGCCCAGTTTGCCGCATCTTACCACCCCAGAAAATACCGCCAAACAGCCCTAAAACCGCACTAAAAACAGTTCAAAAACTGCCCCCAAAATAGTCCAAAAACCGCAGACAAACCAGTCCAAATAACCCGCAAAATAGTCCTTAAGTTGCCTTAAAACAGTGACCAGAAAATACAGCAAAAACAGCAACGAAATGGAGTGAAAACAACAGCCCAAATAGTGAAACAACGAGGAAAAATGTTGGATTAGTGAACCGGAAGAGTTGCGGAGCATCAACCCTTCCGAAGGCCGTGTAACGCACTTTCGAGAGACGAAAAAAGAGGTTAGACCTGAGGGCACCTTTTTATTTATTATCTTTTTTTTTTATTTATTTTAATACTTTATTTCGCATGAATGTTATGGATTGATGCATGATGTGAATTCCGGATGAACGGAATGCATGTTCTCTTTTGTGGTATATCGGATGGAAACTCGGACGTAAATTTCGTAGCCAATTCTGAATAGACGGTATTGCGGTTTGCACTCGGTATACAATGCCACGTACTACTTAAGAGACACACGTATTTCGTTTCATCCAATCTTGTATTTGAGCATGATGTAGTTAGTAGATTATTTATTTATTTAGCATGATTTAATCTAGTAGGTTATTTATTTATCTAAGCATGATTTAGTCTAGAATATTGTTTATTTTTAAGTATGACTATATTATTTCTTTATGCATGATTTAATACTTTGATTTTGCATTAGGAATTTAGTTTACGTTTTGTTTTAGTAGTTATTTATTTGTTCTTTTTGTTTGATGATTCGACATGGTCGTTGTGTGATATTATATGCTTGCCATTATAATGACTTATTTTTAAAGCATGCGAACTTAGTCATAAGATTTATTTTGATGAATGAGGACTAGATCTAAGTTACGTTTGAGGATATATGTTGAGTAGATTCGGTTAGTTTATTGCACAAATCATATCATTACAAGTGACATAAGTAATGGACCATTCTGAACCCAAAGGTTTGAGGTCTTCCCTTGCGAGGGGTGAGTGCGGCCTTAAATCACATTTTCCCGGTTCACACCGGGTGGCGACTCCATGTTATTTCTCCGGTTTAGTTCCCCCTGAGGGCTATTCCTTACTCCCAACTAGGCCGCGAGCCTAGAACATCGTCGTCAATTTCTATGTCCTATACCATGTCCTCCTATGTCAGGATGCTTCCCATCGGTATTGATTGCATCCAACCCCTCGCATTGTCCCTTAAAGAGAATGGGAATTAGCGTAGCCTGATGGTTTCTTTAGTGACGCCATTCATCTTTACGGTATCCGTCATCTCCAAGAACATTCATAAGTGCACGTTGGGATCCTCTACAACTGAACCCCCAAACTGGATCTTTTGCACCATGTTGATCAATACAGGTTTCAGCTCAAAATTATTGGCATTGATCAATGGAAGCGTAATCCCAGAATAATTGTCATCAATGACTGGCTTAAAGTGATCTCTGATTGCCATCTGGTGTGGGTTGTTCTCTATATGTTCAGCTGCAATTGCTTCTTTCTCAACTTTCCTTTCTTTCCTTAGTCTCCTCATTGTTCTTTTTATTTCAGGATCAAACAGGAGCGAGTTGAGACTTGTGGATCTTCACATTCACTGACGCACATAAAGATAGATAAAAATAATCAAATAAAAACAAAACAAAAATAAAACTTAAAACCAAAAAAAAATAATTAAAAATCTAAATTAAAGTTAAGGTTACTTAGTAATAGTATTAATGTGAATTAAATTAACAATCCCCGGCAACGGTGCCAAAAACTTGTTGTGATATTTTATATTGTATCGCAAGTGTAAGGTGTCAAGTTTTAGTAAAGATAAGTGAAAGAGTGTTGAACCCACAGAGATTTTGTTCAACTCACACTAAGTACTATAATTAGTAAACCTAACTTTATTTAGAAGCCACTAAATTTAGAATAAACAAATATTAAAAATACAAACTAAAGAAACGATACATTTTATCCCGAGAAATAATGAAAATCATCATCCAACCACAATCAATTTATTTAGATACTTGTATAAATTTAGCTTCAATAATTAATAGCAAAAGTAATAAGTCCTCATGGGATCGATACATTTTATACTACTTGAACGATACGTGCGCTTACGTGACGTGAGTGATTTCACCCAATCAAGTTTTTGGTGCCGTTGTCAGGGACTTATTTATCTTTTACTATTAATTTTAAGGTTAGATATTTTACTTGTGTCTAAGTTTTTACTTATTTTTTATTGCTTCTTGTGTTTCAGGTTCTCAAACTCTACATGAGAAGAAGCAAAGGCTTTGAAATCCGTCCGCTTGACCTAAAAATTGAAAGAACAAATAGACAATTAAGAAGGGAAATGCGAGAAGATCAAGAAACACTGATCAACATTAACAAGCAAGAACCTGAACCTTTGGAAGTAGCACCACCAATTTCCAGTCGAGACAGAATAATTCTGGTGGTTGATGGCTTCATATCATGTATTATACTTCCACCCTTACCTGCAAATGCATGTGACATCAAAACATGCATTCAAATGATACAGCAGTCAGTTCAGTCTGGGGGAAGTGCAATTGATGACCCTAATACCCACATCAGCAACTTTCTGGAAGTTTGTGGCACATTCAACTACAACTGAGAGGCTGAAGAAGCAATGTGTTTGTGTGTATTCCCTTATTCCTTAAAAGACAGAGCTAAGGCTTGGCTCCATTCACTGCCAGCAGGTTCCATAACCACTTGGAATAGTCTTGCCACAAAATTCCTTGCAAAATACTTTCCACCAGCCAGAACAACAAAATTGAGAAACGATATCACATCCTTTGTGCAACATGACTCAGAATCCCTCTGTGAAGCATGGGAAAGATACAAAGAATTGCTCCGAAAATGTCCTCACCATGAGATTGCAAAGTGGCTGCAAGTCCAAACTTTCTATAATGGGCTTTCTGGATTGATGAGAACTATAGTAGATACTACTGCTGGAGGAGCATTAATGGCAAAAGGAAAAGATCAAGCTTGGGACATAATAGAGGAAATGGCTAACAATAACTTATTGTGGCCAACATATAGAAGTATGATTCATCAAGTAGCACAAATCCATGAAGTAGGGGTCAACACAGCTGTAATTGCCAAGCTAGAACAAATCTATAAATGCTTGGAAACTCTGAGCATGCAAGTTGTGAACAATGTTGGATCCACAAATGCACCATATGGAGGATTACCAGAGGCAGAATCTCACAACCCACATGATGAGTCTGTGAACTATGTCAGCAACTTCAACAGACAGGGAAATAATCCATACTCCAATACCTACAACCCAGGTTGGAGGATTCATCCCAACGTCGCATAGAGTAATACTTCTGGACATGTACCAATTGAAAGGAACAATCCACCACCTGGATTCCAACAGCAAAATAAAGACAATGGTAAGAAAAGAATCAAGGAATAGAAGATCTGCTTGCAAAGATGAAAAGGCAAGAAGCCAAATATGACGCTTTGTTTCAAGCACAAGCTGTTTGACAATTATGACTCATAGCATCACTATTTGTACATAACATGATGTTGTTGTACAAATTAACTATGAGAAAGGAAATTGCTCTTTTATCATTTGTAATTGGATTACCAAGATACATAAATGATAAAAGTCCATATGATTAGTTCCAGATTAATAAGACATGAGACAGTATTAATCCACTAAGGTTTAATCATTAAATATCCCTAGTCGTAGTATTATCGAGACTAGACATCGATAATGCAGAATAGACTAGTATTGCACTTGTGTGCGTTGTGGGAGCATAACGGCATAGTTCTCATATATTTAAGTATTGGATATTTATGCAAGTGTGATAAGAGGTTGTGTTTACCGATGGTACGGAAACAGCTTCGCTCTGGATAGACCCCTCGGAATTCCATTGGTAGTATGACTATGTGTCTATGGGAGTCCGAATCAGGATAGGTGTATTTGGTCTTAACCTGAGACTTGCATCGCTAATACTTGCGACAATCAATATACTTTGGTTTTGGTCGTCCGGGGCTTTAACAGGTTCTGTGTACGCCTCTTCTGGGTATATTGAGAATCGTAGTGTATTTGGTGTGATGTCAAGATGGAAGTATCACTCCAGTCATATGGAGATGATGATCACACAAGATACGGAACTATTACTCTTTAGTACTGCAGTCATCGGGATAATATGACTAGGTCATGATTATCCGATTATAGAGACTAGTTACCAGAGATCCGATATATGCTTCGTACGGGGCAGACACAATTCCAGCCCCAGGCCTAGCATGTGACATTCGATACTGGATCGTAAAATGCAATACTAGGTATACTACGCCTGACATAGATTACATATTCCTTAAAGAATATTTCTGGAGAATTAGGTAGGCACAGTGCTTTGCTAGAAGCCAACCATGTCTTGTAAATCGGTAAGAACGTGGTAATAGGTACGCAAGTATTCGGATATTCCGATGACCAGATTTACTGCCAACATATCCAGGGATCTCATTGGTCACTTCCCTAAGATTCACCGATGACGTATGACTCGAACATAATTAATATGTGATTAATTGGAAGAGAGAGAAAATTGATCTAGGATTAATTACGGAGAATTTTATCTGGGATAAAATTCAATTTAAAGAGAGAGAATGATTAATTTGGAATTAATCGATTAAAATAATATATTCGATATATTAAATGAAATTAGATTTCATGACGGAATTAAAATTAGATTTTAATTCGGGCAAACGAATTAGTTTAGAATTAATTCGCGAGTGATGAGAATAGTAATTTTGCTAGGCATAATTATTTAATTAAATTTGATTTAATTACGTCGCAACGGAAAATTCGTTAATTCAGAATTAACGAACCCGAGCCCGGAAAGTGTTTGCGGGCCCACTCGGATTTTGAATTAAAGTGGGGCCCGCACAAGTCACATCACCTAGTCTATCTCATCACCTTTTGGTTGATGGAAGTAGTTGGATTTTGGTAACTTGTAAATCACTCTTTGTCATTTTGGAATGACTAATACCAAAAGTTTGGTTTTGGTATATGATAATTGATTTTTTGAAAATCAAACACAACACAATTTCTCTCTCTCCCTCTCTTATTTTTTTGTGAAAGCCGAATACTCCATCTCTCTCACTCCCTCCATTGCCGAGACCTAGGGTTCTTGGTTTAAGATTTTTGATTCAAAAATCTTGCATGCTAGCATATCAATGAGTCATACAAAGGTGTTAGGGACACTAATCCATGAGTTTGGAATTCAAGGACAAGCTTGGAAGCTCAACATACATCAAAAGAGGAGCTTAGAGCAACTTCCATGGAAGAAAAGTTTTGAACTCTCCGCCAACATCCAAGCTGATCAAAGTGAGTATTTCAGCAACTTCTTTGTTTATTCACACCATTTTATGCTTAATATGATCTTGGTTTGACCTAGAAAATCCTACAATGGTATCAGAGCATAAATTAAGCATGAAATGAAATTAGGGTTCTTAATCTTGAATTTGGGTATTTTTTATTTGAGCATGATTTGATCAAATTGTTTTTTTGAGTATGCTTACATATTGATAACTTAGAGTTATGTATGATCAATTTGATGAAAAATTAATTGGATTAATTTTCCCCAATTCATTAGGCTTGGACGAATTCATTAGGTGCCCTAAGCTCATGGTGATTTTTGATTTTAAGCCGTTGGATGTGTTTAGAATGTTTGGATATTTGATTTGTGATTTAATTGGATTGAAATCAAAATCAGATATAATAATCCCTTGAATTTATGTGAGCCATTGGAAGAGCATGTTGGATTGATTTTGCTTCAATAATGTTGGACATGTATTAATTAAATTAAAGCATGATTAATTAGTGTAATTGGTGTTTTGGAAATATTAATTTAACTAATTAATTATGGCTAATACACTTTAATTAAATAATTGTGATATTTGGAATATTGTGATTAAATTAATTGGGCTTAATTTGGAATTGGGCTAAAAATGTTGTATTTGGGCTTAATTTTTTAATTTTAGTCCACTCACTTAGATCGTATAGCGATCTAACCCCCACTCCAATTTTTGTATCTTGCAGGTTTCTCGGAGGACGAGCTCGGGAGGACGGATACTGATGCAGTCACTAGGGATGCAGTCCACCCGTATGAGTTAGAAATATAGTGCGAGTTCAGTTATAGTCAAGTGTGAGTCTTGTATAAGTCATGGTCGTGTGTAGTAATTATAAAACGATTATTATTAAATACAATAATTAATATTGAGTTTGTTTTATATGTTCTTGAGTTGGGCTACGGTCCCACACATATTATAGTCATATAAAGAAAAGTTTATTAGTTTCTATTATTGGTTAAATAGTTAGAGGCTTATGGGGTTAATTCATTATCCCCTTGATGAGCGGAAAATATATCAATATTTACCGCCCTTTTTACTTAATATTTTGTTTAGTTTCTCGGGTTTGATGAACGTTTTGATGTGTTTTAGTTTATTTTACAGATAAAATAATATTGGGACACAATGAAATCATTTAGGACGAAATGTGGGTCAAATAAGGGCAAAAATTGGATTTGACATATTAATTTTGGAGATTGGAAACTTGAAAGGGTGTTTTAACGAAGTGCAGATTCAAGTATTTTGGGCATCTGTCGTATTTTGGGCATAACCTTTTACTCCGATATCGGATTGAGTTGATTCAAGTTCCAGAGTAAAGAAGACTCAAAGATCTACAACTTTTAAAGACAAAATAATTTCAAATTCTGAAGATTTCATCCCCGAAATTGATGAACCATCCAGAAGTGTGCTGTGTGTAATTATTAAAGTAATTTTCAATCATTTTCAAAGCAAAAAATAAATTAATAAATTAATAATAAAAATTATCAAATCACCACCAAACATGATAAGAAATTAATGGAGCAATTAATAATGGATTTGGTGGATGATTTGATGGAGGCAAAATTTTGCCTATAAATACCAAGTCATTTCATTTGTAAATTCATACTTTCTTCTAAGGAATTCCTTAAGAATACTAATAAGATTGTATCTTGTTTGTTTATTTACAACTTTCAGTAATTAATTTCCGCTTTCGCACTTTCTTTTCTTTACTTTTCAGTTTTTACTTTCTGCAATTCACTTTTATGCACAGTACTTTTCTTTCTTTAATTTTCAGTTTTTACTTTTCAGTAATGAGGAGGTAACTCTCATTTGCTGGGGTAAAAGGTAAAACTTTTATACTAATATTTAGATTAATCTCCCTTAATTATAATATATAAACTAGTTAAAACCTGACTTAACGAGGATACCGCCATATTGGTCGTTTGGTAATTATTTAAATTGATTTTAACCTGACCAAACAGGATACCGCCTGATTGGTTGATGAGTGGTAATTATATCACTATTTCACACTCATTTAACCTAATATTTTGTATAGTTTCTTGAGTTTTGTGAATATTTTGATGTGTTTTTTGTTATTTTGTAGATAAATAAAGTTTCAGGACATGATTTGGGCCAAAACAGTGAAAATTGGACGAAAATGGCAAAATGGTCATTTCTCGCGTCGCGACGCCTAATATGCGCCAAACAGTTCTAACGTGCGCCGGGTCCACAAGTCAGAATCTGAGAAATTTGACTTTGCTAACGTGCGCCATGCCACGTGTCACCATCACAGTCGATCTGCTAACGTGCGCCGTGCCACATGTCATCATCATACGGTGCCGACAATCACCATTGCCACGTGTCACTCCACGTCACTGCCACGTCAGCGTTCACATCATCAGTTGACCGAGTCAATGTGCCACATCATCGCCACATCATCATCAGCCAATAACAGTGTGCCACGTGTCGCAATTCTATGGTGCCGACAGTCACTTTGCCACGTGTTGCCACGTCAGCATCAATTATTGACAAACTAATCCGAAATCGACACGTGGCGGATAAGAATCTGAGCCGACCAATCAGAAGCCACCACGTGTCACAATAATTGAGCTCCAACCACCTTGCCACGTGTCGCCTTATCTCCTTATCCAGAATCGCCACGTGTCATCACCTCAGCATGCCACGACCAAAAAGCACTGGTGTCGCAACGCCAAAGGCTTTGGCGTCGCGACGCTGGAGGCCTACCGGGGTCTATAAATTGAGCTCGAGATTTCAGTTTCAAATGTACCATTCTCTCTAAATTCTCTCATGTAAATAGGGAGTTTTCTATCTAGTTTCTTTTAAATTTTAGTTTTGTAATTAATTTTAATTACTTTTTGTAATAATAGTAATTTACTTTCTTTTCTTTTTACAGTTTTTACTATTCACCATGAGGAGGTAACTTCCCCCTGCTATTGTGAAAGGTAATTCTTTTACTATTGCTATTTAGATTAATCTCCCTTAAATATAATATATTCACTATTTAAAATTTGACTTAAAAAGGATATCGCCAGATTGGTCGGTTGGTAATTCATTTTAATATGGTTTAAACCTGACTAATCAAGGATACCGCTAGATTGGTCGGTTGGTAATTAAATTTTCTTACCGCCTATATGGCAGGTTTATTTTGGTTCCGCCTTTATGGCTGGTTGGACTCAATTTGACTTAATCAGGTTACCGCCTATATGGCTGGTTGGTAAAATAATCACAAGTTAATATATTATATTAATGGAGATATCTAAATTAGTAGTAGTAAAAGTTGATCCTTTTACCTTAGCATTTTATTTTATTGCAATTTACTTTTCAGCTTTTACTTTACAGCAATTACTTTTCAGCATTTTTACTTTATGTCTTTTACTTTAAGTATTTACTAGCCCTAGTTATGTGTCGTAACTAAGTTAGTTATTGGGGTTGTGATGACTTTTAATATCACCGATTTATAAGGGTTATTTTATAGTTTGGGTAATTTAACGGTTTACTTATTAAGTTTTAAGCCTAATGCGTCTTGTTAATTGGCCACTAATAAGATTGATCTGGTAAATCTAAAATGAACTAGACATAAGGATTTTAGGTTTCAGCCTTAGACTTAATAGCCCACGATCTTCCTTGAGGATAGATAACCCTTTAATAGGTTTCCTTACAGGATAGAAATATACCTGTCGGGCGAGGGTAGCCATAATTGGAACTTAAACTTAATGAATCCAGATAATTTGGTTGACATAGACATATGGTTCAATTGGGTTAAACTGGGTATTTGCGTCTGACCATCGACAGAGGCTTTCGCATAATTTAGTGTTCTAAGTTAGTAAACCGATTTATTACACAAACATGAAATAACCACTTCATCTTTTAAAAGATATTAGAAAAATTCACAACCCTAGATAGTTTTTAATATTGAATTTTCTTAAACCAACCTTCGTGTAATTTTATTTACTTGTTTTTAAATTTAAAATCTTCACCATTTCAAATCAATCAAACAACCTATTAGATACTAGTAATCATTTGACCTCATAAAATTAATAGCTTAGGTATTAAGTCCTCGTGGGATCGATACTTTTTATACTACTTGAACGATACGTGCGCTTGCGTTATACGTGTGTGTTTACGCCGGTTAAGTTTTTGGCGCTGTTGCCGGGGACTTATTTATCTTTCACTATTAGTTTTAGGTTTAGATACGTTACTTGTATCTAATTTCTTTTCACTTATTGTTTTGTTTTCTTGTGTTTCAGGTTCTCAGAAACTACATGAGACGAACCAGAAGCTTTGAACTCCGACCGCTTGACCCAGAAATTAAAAGAACCATCAGACAGTGAGAAGGAAAAGGCGAGAAGGCCAAGAAGCTTTAGTCAACATGGAACCTGAACCTTTGGAGGTTGGACCACCAATTCCCATTCGAGACAGAACCATTCCGGTGGTTGACAGACTCAGTTCTTGTATTGTACTTCCTCTCTTAACAGCAAATACGGGTGACATCAAAACATGCATTCAGATGATTCAGCAGTCAGTTCAATTTGGGGGGAATACAACTGAAGATCCTAATGCCCACATCAGCAATTTCCTGGAAATTTACGGCACTTTCAATTACAACCGAGAAGCTGAAGAAGCAATGAAACTGCGTATTTTCCCATACTCCATGAAAGACAGAGCTAAAGCTTGGCTACATTCACTACCAGCAGGTTCCATTACAACTTGGAACACTTTAGCCACCAAATTTCTTGCAAAGTACTTTCCACCAGCCAGAACTGGAAAACTGAGGAATGACATCACATCATTTGTACAACAAGACTCAGAAACTATCTACGAAGCTTGGGAAAGGTACAAAGATTTTCTTCAGAAATGTCCTCACCATGAGATTCCAAAAAGGCTTTAAGTCCAAACTTTCTATAATGGACTTTCTGGAATAATGAGAACCACAATCGATGCTGCTGCTGGAGGAGCTTTAATGGCAAAAGGAGAAGATCAAGCCTGAGACCTAATCGAAGAAATGGCCAACAACAATTCCTTGTGGCCAACAGAAAGGAGCATGATCCAAATAATTGCAGGAATTTATGAAAGTGGAGCCAATACAGCAGTCAACGCCAAGTTAGATCAGATATGCAAATTCATGGAGACTCTTACCACTAGATCCATAAGTTCACCATATGGAGGAGCACCAGAACCAAACCAACTTGAAGAAACGGTGAATTATATCAATAATTTCAACAGACAGGGGAACAATCCATATTCCAACACCTACAACCCAGGGTGGAGGAATCATCCAAATTTTTCATGGAGCAACAATTCAGGGAAAAAGAATTTTCCACCACCTGGATTCCAGCAACAGATTAAAAGCCAGGAGTTTGAAAAAGAACCAGAAATGAAAGAATGGATTGCAGAGATGTTCAAAAAGCAATAAGCAGCATATGATGCTATATTTCAAAGTCAATCTGCTTCAATCAAAGCACTGGAGAATCAAATTGGACAACTGGCCAATGCTCAGAGTTACAGACCGCTAGGTAATCTTCCCAGCAACACAGAACCCAATCCAAGGAACCGAGGGAATGAGCAATGTCAAGCCATTACTTTGAAAAGCGGTACTGAGATCAACAAAGATATTGGAATCAAGGCAACAATTGAAGAAGTTCCAAAAGAAGTAGAGCAACAGATGGAGGAAAAAGAAGCAAAGGAAAAAGAACCAGAAAGAATCACTCTACCTCCACCTTTTCCACAACGACTTCAGAAAAATAAACTGGACAAGCAGTTTGCTCGATTACTGGAGGTGTTCAAAAAGCTGCATATCAACATCTCATTCGCAGAAGTGTTGGAAGAAATGCCCATCTATGTTAAAGTCATGAAAGATATTCTTTCACTAAAACGGAGATTGGGAGACTACGAGACAGTAGCATTGACGGAAGAATGCAGTGCCATTATTCAGAGGAAACTTCCCCCGAAGTTGAAAGATCCTGGCAGTTTCACAGTTCCATGCACCATTGGAGAACATTATATCGGTAAGGCTTTATGTGATTTAGGTGCTAGTGTTAACTTAAAGCCTTTTTCTATTTACAGGAAACTGCAGATTGGAGAAGCAATGCCTACCTCAGTCTCGTTGCAACTCGTTGATCGAACACTAGCATTTCCAAGAGGTGTTGTTGAAGATGTGCTGGTCAAAGTTGACAAACTAATTCTCCCAGCAGATTTCATCATCCTTGACATGGAAGAAGACAAAGAAGTACCTATCATTCTTGGGAGACCATTCTTGGCTACAGGTAAAACTGTGATTGATGTGCAAAAATAAGAACTGACCATGAAAGTGCAGGACCAAGAAGTTACATTTAATGTTTTCAAAGCCATGAAATTCCCGAGCGATGAAAAAGAAGAAGAATGCTTCAGAGTTGATATTGTTGATAGTATCGTTCAGGATATTGAGCCAAATCCCACAGATACACTCGAAGCTTGCATCACCAACATGACTGACAGCGAGCTAGATGCTGAAATCCTGGAATGTATCAACTACCTTGACAAACCATTCCGATTCAAATCAACACCACCAGTTGAAACTTGGAACTGCCAAAGAAAGATCGAATCAAGCCTTCGATTGAAGAACCACCATAGCTGGAGCTGAAGTTACTTCCGAGCCATCTCAGGTATGCATTTCTTGGAAACTCTTCTGAATTACCTGTTATTATTTCTTCTTCACTAACATTGGAGCAGGAAGAAAATTTACTGAGAGTATTACGAGAGCACAAAAGAGCCATTCGCTGGACTATAGTAAACATTTGAGACATTAGTCCATCATTTTGCATGCACAAGATTCTGATGAATGATGAGTACAAACCCACAGTGGAGCATCAACGGAGACTCAATCCAATCATGAAGGAAGTCGTAAAAAAAGAAATAATCAAATGGTTGGATGTTGGCATCATTTACCCCATCTCAGATAGTAGTTGGGTGAGTCATATGTAGTGTGTACCAAAGAAAGGAGGAATTACTGTGGTTACCAATGAAAAGAATGAGCTAATCCCAACAAGAACGGTGATTGGATGGAGAGTATGCATGGACTACAAGAAGCTGAACAAAGCCATGAGAAATGACCATTTTCTGCTACCATTCATTGACCAGATGTTAGATAGACTGGCAGGACATGAGTTCTATTACTTTCTGGACGGATATTCAGGGTACAATCAGATTGCCATCGCACCAGAAGACCAGGAGAAAACTACCTTTACATGTCCCTATGGTACTTTTGCTTTCCGCATGATGCCATTTGGATTATGTAATGCCTCTGCTACATTTCAGCGTTACATGAGGCCATCTTCTCAGACATGTTGGAGCAGAGTATGGAGGTTTTTATGGATGACTTTTATGTGTTTGGAGATTCTTTTGACCACTGCTTGCAAAATTTGGAACAGGTATTACAAAGGTGCGAAGATACAAACATGGTGCTCAATTGGGAGAAATGCCATTCCATGGTACATGAGGGCATTATTCTTGGACACCGGATCTCACAAAAAGGAATCGAGGTAGACAAAGCAAGATTGAAACAATTGAAAAACTACCTTTGTCGATATCTGTCAAAGGGATTCGGAGCTTTCTCGGACATGTAGATTTTTACAGGAGATTATCAAGACAATTCCAAGATTGCTAAACCTATGTGCAATCTTCTGGAGAAGGATGTGCCTTTCAACTTCACCAAAGAATGCCAGGAAGCTTTTGAGATCTTAAAACAGAAGCTGATTTCTGCCCCCATCATTGTAGCACCAGATTGGACCCTTCCATTTGAAATAATGTGTGATGCTAGTGATTTTGTTGTAGGTGCAGTATTGGGACAATGCAAAGGAAAGATTTTCCATACCATTTACTACTCCAGCAGAACTCTGAATGAAGCTCAACTCAACTACACAACCACTGAAAAAGAGTTTCTCGCAGTTGTGTACGCTTTCGACAAATTCTGCTCCTATCTGCTGGGTCCCAAAGTGGTGGTCTACACAGATCATTCAGCAATCAAATACTTGATCATGAAGAAAGATGCCAAACCCAGATTGATCCGTTGGATACTTCTTCTGCAAGAATTTGACGTGGAGATTCGAGACAGGAAAGGGACAGAGAATCAGGTGGCAAATCCTCTATCGAGACTCGAGAATGGAGAAACAGCTGACAAAGATCTTTTAATCAAAGAACTTTTCCAGATGAACAGTTGTTTTCCATGAAACAGTAAGATGCCCCTTGGTATGCTGACTATGTCAACTACATTGTGTCAGGAAAATGGCCGTTGGAATGGACAACTCAGCAACGGAAGAAATTCTTCAAAGAAGTCAAGCATTATGTCTGGGATGAGCCGTACCTGTTCAAACGGTGTGCTGATCAATTATTGAGACGGTGTGTTCCACAGGAGGAAGTCAACAGTGTTTTGCAGCACTGTCATTCATCGCCATATGGCGGACACTTCAGCGAAAATAAAACTACAGCCAAAGTCCTACAATCAGGTTTGTTCTGGCCCACTCTTTTTAAAGATGCTTATCTTTTTGCTCTTCAATGTGACAGGTGCCAGAAAACGGGGAATATTTCAAGGAGAAATGAAGGACCGTTGCAAAACATTCTAGAAGTTGAAATATTCGATGTGTGGGGTATTGATTTCATGGGACCCTTTGTTCCATCATTCGAAAACCTGTACATCATGGTTGTTGTAGACTACGTCTCCAAATGGGTCGAAGCAATTGCACTGCCATCCAATGATTCAAAAGTGGTGATCAAATTCCTGAAAAAGAACATTTTCACTCGGTTCGGAATACTTCATGCAATCATCAGCGATGGTGGCACATATTTCTGCAACAGATACTTCGATGCACTCATATCCAAATACGAAGTTACTCACAAGGTTGCCACTGCTTACCATCCACAGTCAAATGGACATGTTGAGGTTTCAAAAAGAGAGATCAAAAGAATATTAGAGAGAAATGTTGGATCAACAAGGAAATACTGGTCTACAAAACTAGATGATGAATTATGGGCCTATCGAACAGCTTACAAGACACCCATTGGCATATCCCCATATCGATTGGTGTTTAGGAAATCGTGTCATCTGCCATTTGAGCTTGAACACAAGGCATACTAGGCACTGAAGAAGTTAAATCTTGATTCACAAGCTGCGGGAGAGAAAAGACTTCACCAACTCAACGAATTGGAAGAATTTCACCTACAGGCTTATGAGAATGCCAGATTGTACAAAGAAAAGACCAAGAAATGGCATGACCGAAAAATAGTGCATAGAAATTTGGAACCAAGGCAGCAGGTGCTATTGTACAACTGAAGATTGAAACTTTTCCCTGGAAAGCTGAAATCAAGGTGGTCAGGTCCACTTGTAATCACTCAGGTTTTTCCATATAGAGCTGTTGAGTTACTAGATCCCAACACCAACAAAACATTCAAGGTTAATAGTCAGCGTGTCAAGCACTATTGTGGAGAATCATTTGAGCGATAAAAACAAAGTGTCACACTTTCAGATCCAGCCTAACGATCGAGAAGTCAAGTCTAGCTGACGACTTTAAACTTAACGCTCGCAGGGAGGCAACCCATGCAATTTGTGTATATATTGTGATTTGGTGTGATTTAATTTTGTGTTTTTAGCTTTTGCAGATTAAGTCATTTCAAGATGGAAGAAGCTCTCGCAAATCTTCACAAGTAATTTCCTTCTCTCCCTAAAAAATCTCTGATGAAAGTTTACAAAGCTCGCCTGGAACATATGAGACTACTGACGATCAAAGCTATTCCTACTGACATTCGTTGGATAATTGAAGCACGGGTCCGATTGGTAGGTGAGTCTTCTGAATCTTTTATTTCACATCTGCCTGGTTTTGGAAGAAGTACCTATGCAAAGAAACGTAGAGCTAAGCAAATGGTGTGTCGAGTCTTAGCTGCAAGGAATATGCACTTAGTCCTTGGGTTGGACAAAATGACCCATAGCGTCACTATTTGCACAGATCATTGTGTTGTTGTAGCAAATTAACTATGTGACAAGGAAATTGCACTCTCATCATTTGTGATTAGACCACAGATATATAAATGAAGAGAGGTCCCTATGATTAGTACCTGGACTGAGAATGATATGAGACAGTATCAGTCCCCGAAGGTTTAATCATTAAATATCCCTAGCCGTAGTATTATCGAGACTGGACATCGATAATGCGGAATAGGCTAGTATTGCACTTGTGCGCGTTTGTGAGGGCACAACGGCATAGTTCTCATATATATAAGTATTGGATACTTATGCAAGTGCGATAGGAGGTCGTGTTTCACCGACGGTGGGGAAACAGCTTCGCTCTGGATAGACCCCTCGGAATCCCATTGGTATTATGACTATGTGTCTATGGGAGGCCGAAATCAAGGTAGGTGTGTATGGTCTTAACCTGAGACTTACATCGCTAATACTTACGATAATCGATAAACTTTGGTCTTGGTGGTAGGGGACTTTAAACGGGTTCTGAGTACACCACTTCTGGGTTTATCAGAGAGTCGTAGAGTATTGGGTGTGATGTCAAGATGGAAGTATCACTTCAGTCATATTGGAGATGATGTCACGCAGGATACGGTATTAGTGCTCTTAAGTGCTGGCCGGCCATCGGGATATTATGACAAGGTCATGTATATCCGATTATAGAGACTAGTTACCAGACATCCGACATGTGCTTCGGACGGGGCAGACACTTATCCAGCCCCAGCCCTAGCACGTGACTATCCGATACTGGGCCGATATACACAATACATTAGTATACTACGCTTGATACAGATCTTAATATTCTTAAATGGATATGTCCGGAGAATTGGGTAGACTTGGTGCTTTGCTAGGAGTCGACCTTGTCTTGTAAATCGGTAGAACGTAGTACTTGGTACGTACGTGATTCGGATACTCCGACGACCGTATTTACTGCCAGATTATCCGGGGATCTCATGGGTCGCTTCCCGATAATCCACCGATGACGCACAACTCGCACTCTTAAATAATCTGGGATTATAATAGAAGAGAGAGAAAATTAATCTAGGATTAATAACGGAGATGTTTTATCCGGGATAAAATGTCGTCTAAAGAGAGAGAACGATTAATTCGGAATTAATCGATATATTAATATATTCGATATATTAGACGAAATTAGATTTCGACGCGGAATTAAAATCAGATTTTAATTCGGGTAAACGAGTTAATTTAGAATTAATTCGTTAGCGACGTAAATAATAATTTCGCTAGGCGCAATTATTTATTTAAATTCGATTGAATTAACGTCGCGAAGTAAGCTCGGTATTTCGGAAATATCGAACCCGAACGCGTGAGTGCACGTGGGCCCACTTTCATTTGGAAACGTGTGGGGCCCACATGACACATGTCATTCTAATGCTTTGCATGTAGATTGTGTACATTGCACTCAATGTCATTGCATGTAGATAGTGTACAATGCACTCAATGTTATTGCATGGAAATTGAGTGTTTTACACTCTAAGCCATTGCATGTTTTGTGTCATAATTTTATTATTAATTTAATGAAAATTATGGCATAAATATAAATTGATTTTTGGTAAATCATTTTAACAACTTAATACACAATTTTATCTCTCTCAAATTCTCTCTTCCTCTCACGGCAATGGTGGCCATTCTTCACTGGTTTTGAACCAGTTTGGGCGTGAATAAGGGAAGCAAGAGTGGTTTCTCATGGTGAGAAATCAAGTGCTAGCACACTTTCAAGTTTTGCGAAGGTGGTAGGGAGGTTCACCCATGAGGCGGGACTCATCCGATGGAGTTTGGAGCTTCGTTTTGAGACCCGAAACTGCCAAGACAGTGAGCATGGACTGGTTGCAGTAAGCTTACCAAGGCAGTGCGTTTTTGGGCATGATTCGTCTTCAAATCGACATAACCGATCAATGTAAGTATTCCGCTATCTTCGTTGGTGTATTCACGCATTATTTCATGTCTTGATTTGATCTTGGGACCTTAGAATTTACCAACAATGGCATCATGAGCTAATGTTGCAAGCATGAAATTTGTAGGGTTTAAAATTTGGGTAAATGTGATTTGAGCATGATTTGAATAAATTGCTTGTTTGAGTATGCTTATAACATGTTTAAATTCATTTTGGTTGGACTAATTTGATGAAAAATGATTTGGAATTATTTTCCCCAAAATTAACACCTTGGCCGAATGTATAATGATTTTTGGGATCTTGGATTTTTCATTATTAATTCATTGGATGAGTTGTAATGGAGTAGGATGATGTTAATTTAAGATTGAATTGGATTTAATTTTAAATTGAACAAAAACCCTAAATTCTATATGTTGGCCGAATGGTGCCTTTGCCCTAATGTCTTGGTGTTTTTGGTTTTGTGACATTGGATGTGTATGAAATCAAATCGGATGTTGATTTGATGTCGATTGTAGGTTCGATTGGATCGAAACCGAATCGGACACAAAATCACCTTCCTTGGCCGAGAGCATTGAAGCATGTTTATGGGTTTGATTTTTCATTATGTGTGTTTGACATGTAATAATGAATTAAGTATGATTAATTGGACTAATTTAGTGTTTTGGAAATGTTGATTTACTTGATTAATCATATAATGCACTTTTGGTAATTAAATTGTGAAAATTGGATTTTTGGATTTAATTAATTGGGCCTAATTTTGGAAATTAGAATTTAAAGTTGTAATTGGGCCTATTGGGCTTGATTTATCAAGTTTGGTTTAGGCCAAGTGGATTGGATCCAATTGGGCCCAAAACCTTAACCATAAAGCCCAATTGCGACTAATGAACCTTTAAAGTTCAATTGGGCCTAATGGGCCAAGATTGATTTATGGGCTTATGGGGTAAATCCCGGATTGGACTTTGGTTATCGGTTTGACCCGAGTTGACCAAAAGTCCACGCCTTAAGAAATCAATCAAAAGCCCATTGGACTTTAATTGAATTGACGTTGGACGTTATTCGGACTTTGAGTCCCGACGCGATTGAATTTGGAATTTAAATCGTAAAAGGTTTATTAATATAAAGTGCAATATTTAATTTAGAATTGAATAATGAATTAGTATTAAATACATGTTAAATTGGATTTAATTATGTAGTTTAATTTAATTCATGAATTCGTACTTTAAGTACTTATTCGCAAAAACGAGTTTGACTCGAACAAAATCAAATCGTTGTTTGAACATTGGATGATCACTTAATTATCAGATTAATTAATTTGATTAGATTGATTGATAGCATGCTTATGTGTGTGAATACGTGGTGGTTGTGTTGAATGAATAATGCATATCGGATGGATATTAGTCGGGTGGGCAATTTTAGAAATTGTTGTAATAAATTCGATTTATTAAATTGGACCTGCGTGTCCAGCCTTATCACCTTCTTTCTCTTTGTATTCTCTTCTCACCTATTCCCCTCTACATATATGAGGTTTCTTTAGAAGTGTAGTGTAACGGGTAGAAGTAGTACAAGTGCTAGCTTGAGTGAGAAAGGGAGAGATTTGATCTAGGATCAATGTGTTAAGTATCCATCCGCATATCATTAATTTTATTTCATACTCGCTTTATTATGTATTTAGAATGCATGTTTAAGGGTGTATGATGATGAGACCTTAACAAAGATAATTAAATTGGTAGCCAATTTGCACGCGAAAATCCCTCAATCTATATTAAGCAAATATCCTTCCATTGAATGATTCTTGTTCAAGATCCGAAGTTGGCATTGGTTTGTTTTTGACCAAAGTCAAGACCTTGTCAATCAAGGATGTACTTGAATCATGAGAGTTTTGTTGCATATCGGTGTCTTGTCCAAATCGTGATTTTTATTGACCAAAGTCAGATCACTTTTTGTCCAATGACATTGATTACGAAACTTTCCTCGTCAATGGGTCCCGCTTAACTGGAATCATTAGGTTTGTGTTTGGCCAAAGCCAAGGCCTAAATGATTCAGAGGATATGGTTAGGAAAATGTATTGGATACATTGACATTATACATATGTTTCGGACTTGGATGTCCACCTAACCGGATCTAGGAATTGGATGAGATCCAATTGATCTGTGAGATCTACCTAGTTAAATAGCATACAGCTTTTTATTGGCCAAAGTCAGGGTTGTGTGTTATTTAATAGGATCCTAGCCCACTAGGAAACGCGGTTTCCCGAGTACTCCACAGAGGGTTAGAGACTCGACGAAAAATAGTGGGAGGCAAGTATTGAATTTGCAATATTCGTTCGAATACTCGCTAAACACGCTCATTTACATTTTACTCGTCGTATTAATCAAAAGTATTAGTTGGACTAATATTTTATGTTGTTTTAAATTATATATATAGTTGGACTATATACAAACTCATTCAAGATTATAGTTGATTTTATAATTGGATTATAGTAATCAATATAATTGAATTAAATGATAGTTGATTTTATAATGGGATTATAGTAATCAATATTAAAATTATAGTTGATTAAATAATTGGATTATTGTAATCATTATAATAAATAGTACCTTAATAATTTGATTAAATAGTTGGACTATTAAAATCAAGTAAAGTAAAGATTGAAAAGGTTGAATATTTAAAATATATAATCCTTGGATTAAATGTTTTAAATGATTTAATTTTCAATTGGGAATTAATAATAGGTTAATTTATTTGATAAAATAACTTATTATTACTAAGCCCATAATTAAGCAAATAGTAGAGCATAAAGTCTTTGGAAGATTTATGTGATGATGACTTTAGTGCTTAATTAATATACTTACAATAAATCTATCTTTAGATTTAAAAGTATTAAAATTGCAATTAATAATTCTTGGAGAATTAATTGACTATTCTAGTGGAGAAAAGTCAAAGTTTGCAATTAGGGCATGTAGCACAAGGTGCACATCGTTTAGATATTCCGAAACCCAAGGCTTGGCCAAAGGTTTGTGAAATATTGAAAAGGATAATTGACATATCTCAAAGTGACTACCATTTGGATATGGAAGACACGAAGGAATTAAAGAAAGGGCGAGGCTCTAACTTTAAAAAATATTTGTCAAAGTTATGTTCACAACTAGTATTAAAATTAGATTTTAAATACTTAGTGTGGTACATAAAATATATGTATTGACGTTCAGAATCCGCTGTGAGCTGGATACTGGCTTCAAGCCGAGATTTCTCTGCAAATCGGAAAACGGGACGAAAGTCGCTGTTTCGACCGTAGATACCTAAATTTAGGAACTACCATTTGGGTATGTACTTAAATTAGGAAATGTTATAATGTAACTAGTTAGACTAGAGACATTATCTCTATATCAGTGTTTAATCCGATGCGGATAAAACCTTTATATTCTAGAACACTAAAGTGTTTCATTATATAAAGATGATACTGAGATAAATACATTGGATGTAAATAACAGAATTTATATTTTGAATATAATAAAATCTCAAAAACATATAAAATGACAAATAAATAGCTCAAATTGATTTGATCAATAGAGACTTATTTGTGGCATTGTTGTCTGGGACACAATTAAACAAGACTCGTATATCCACACTTTTGAAGAGTGGGTACTAGGACTGATTTGACTATTCAAATAAGGTCTACGAATCTAGTTTATTAAACAAGACTCGTATATCCACACTTTTGAAGAGTGGGTACTAGGACTGATTTGACTATTCAAATAAGGTCTACGAATCTAGTTTATTAAACAAGACTCGTATATCCACACTTTTTGAAGAGTGGGTATAGGACTGATTTGACTATTCAAATAAGGTCTACGAATCTGTTTATTAAACAAGACTCGTATATCCACACTTTTTGAAGAGTGGGTACTAGGACTGATTTGACTATTCAAATAAGGTCTACGAATCTAGTTTACTAGGTTAAATACCTAAAATACTATTTACTTGGTAATAGTAAAAGGGCCACCGATCTGTTAGCCCTATTCATGGTGAAGTAAGTGGGCCCATATCTAGCTAGGCTAGATGTGAACATGAATATTTCGTGACCTTAACGGATGTGACATCACGTTATGGTTATGTGTTTCTTTTGAAGAACACAGATCGGAAACTTTAAGAGTTTCGACACGAAGTAGACAAACAGATCGGCTATAGTATTATTCCGCCACGGTAAGACCGATATGGAAAATACTTAAGCAGTAAGTTTCATATATAAATGAAAGAGTACGGTATTCTTTCATATGAGGACTCCTCCCGAGACACGTTAGTTAGATGGTGTGTCCGAACCAAAAACCGAATTTTTGTTGGACATGATAAGGTTTATCACGAGTCGCTCTGAGCTATAATTTCCTTCAACAAGATATGTATTAACAGTGCAAAACTTATTTAGAATAAGGTTCCATATAAATCTGTTTGACAGATATCATATAGGATATGAACAGGGAAGAAACGAGGTTTCTCATTCCTGATAATTTGGGTATGCCAGGCATGACGTTTGGATGATACCAAACTAAAGGACCCAAATTGGATTAGTGCCAATATAGGTTATCCTAAGGGAAACATAAGTATAGTACTTATAAATCCCACATGAGAACAATGTGATTGTTGCTCACCATGCGGTTTTCCTGAGAGGAATACCGATATGCAGTGGTCAGTGGGAGGATAGTGATACTCGATGAAAATCGGAGTAATACTATTCAAAGCACGAAGTCCTTTATGGAACACAAATAGTTCATCAATGATGAATCTATACCATTAATCTTCAAATACACAAGAAACCGCGTAGATCAGAGAGAGTCAGAAAACAACCTGGGGTATGGGTTTCTGATCTCACCTCATAAAGATTTTAATCTTTAAGGTACACCAACTGATTACGTATGAGGAAGTGATACGAGGTATCGACTCCCTAATATGGCAAAGTGCCATGAAACCGAAATGGATTCCATGTATAACAACTATTTTGGATACTAGTTGTTGTACCACAAGGCATTTTGCCTATGGTACATTAAACGTCTTCAAGGAAGACATACATGGAAGGCAACATACCAACGTACAAAGCAGGGCTTTTGACGGAAAGGTATCGTTATCAACATTATGTTAATAACGGTTCAACCTTTTACCTGTTGCCATGGTAAGTCCATTTTGAAGATGCTTGTTGATAACTGTATATTTCATTTATGGAATATGTCAGTTACAGATCAAAATCGCTTTCTTGAAAAGGAAACCTTTTGGAGGATGCTTTCAACATCCTGACGATTTTGTATAACCGACAAACAAGGTTTGCGGGTTATTCGATCCATGTTTGGATTGATGCAAGCATAAGGTTCTTGGAACTGTTATTTTGAAATAATCATAATGGTTTATGATTTGACTCAAAACTAAATAATTCTTGTGTATATAAGGAGGTTAGTGGAGAGAGCGCACTGACAGTGAAATTCCCATAAAGCAATTGGTGAAAGCTTGGCTTTCAATAGAAATTCTCCGTAGAATTCTGGGGAGTAACAACCTTTATTCAAGGAATAAAGATCTACTGGGATAGATTTGGAGTTTGTTAACACTCTCTGGGAAATTGTACATTTAAAATGTACTTGTATTGGTGTCTCATACGCTTCGAGCATATGGAGTCACAATCGGGTCAATCCAAGTGATAGTCACTGGATTGAAGATTAAGAACATCTGTAGTATCTGAGAGAACTAAAGATGTTGTCTTAAACTATGGAGATGGAGAACTTGAAGTGACTGGGATCACTACTGCAAGTTTCCAAACAATTAAAATACTACGGTACTATAAAGTTTGAATAACCGGGACAGTGAGCTGGAAATCTTCCGAGCAAGATAACTGTTGCCGAATTAACAACAAAAGCGGATTATTGCTGCAGCTGAGGCAGCAATAGAAGCCATTTGGATCGATAATAAATCTAATTAGATTAGATATGGTTCTGTTAGCAGCTGAGCTAGGCGTCATCACAGGCTAAAGAATTAAAGGTCTCATCGACGATCCAGATATATACTTCTATATCATCTGATTCGTTCGGATCATACATCGTGGCGATGTGATGATCGTGTAAATCGCGTCAGACGATAATTAAGCAAATCCGCTGACGAAAACCTTTCCTCAGCAATTTGAGCGAACCGTACATAGTTCAGGTGTGGGACACTTGAGTGACTGGCTATGTGCCAAGTGGGAGATTGTTGGACAAAATGACCCATAGCGTCACTATTTGCACAGATCATTGTGTTGTTGTAGCAAATTAACTATGTGACAAGGAAATTGCACTCTCATCATTTGTGATTAGATCACCACAGATATATAAATGAAGAGAGGTCCCTATGATTAGTACCTGGACTGAGAATGATATGAGACAGTATCAGTCCCCGAAGGTTTAATCATTAAATATCCCTAGCCGTAGTATTATCGAGACTGGACATCGATAATGCGGAATAGGCTAGTATTGCACTTGTGCGCGTTGTGAGGGCACAACGGCATAGTTCTCATATATATAAGTATTGGATACTTATGCAAGTGCGATAGGAGGTCGTGTTTCACCGACGGTACGGGAAACAGCTTCGCTCTGGATAGACCCCTCGGAATCCCATTGGTATTATGACTATGTGTCTATGGGAGGCCGAAATCAAGGTAGGTGTGTATGGTCTTAACCTGAGACTTACATCGCTAATACTTACGATAATCGATAAACTTTGGTCTTGGTGGTAGGGGACTTTAAACGGGTTCTGAGTACACCACTTCTGGGTTTATCAGAGAGTCGTAGAGTATTGGGTGTGATGTCAAGATGGAAGTATCACTTCAGTCATATTGGAGATGATGTCACGCAGGATACGGTATTAGTGCTCTTAAGTGCTGGCCGGCCATCGGGATATTATGACAAGGTCATGTATATCCGATTATAGAGACTAGTTACCAGACATCCGACATGTGCTTCGGACGGGGCAGACACTTATCCAGCCCCAGCCCTAGCACGTGACTATCCGATACTGGGCCGATATACACAATACATTAGTATACTACGCTTGATACAGATCTTAATATTCTTAAATGGATATGTCCGGAGAATTGGGTAGACTTGGTGCTTTGCTAGGAGTCGACCTTGTTGTAAATCGGTAGAACGTAGTACTTGGTACGTACGTGATTCGGATACTCCGACGACCGTATTTACTGCCAGATTATCCGGGGATCTCATGGGTCGCTTCCCGATAATCCACCATGACGCACAACTCGCACTCTTAAATAATCTGGGATTATAATAGAAGAGAGAGAAAATTAATCTAGGATTAATAACGGAGATGTTTTATCGGGATAAAATGTCGTCTAAAGAGAGAGAACGATTAATTCGGAATTAATCGATATATTAATATATTCGATATATTAGACGAAATTAGATTTCGACGCGGAATTAAAATCAGATTTTAATTCGGGTAAACGAGTTAATTTAGAATTAATTCGTTAGCGACGTAAATAATAATTTCGCTAGGCGCAATTATTTATTTAAATTCGATTGAATTAACGTCGCGAAGTAAGCTCGGTATTTCGGAAATATCGAACCCGAACGCGTGAGTGCACGTGGGCCCACTTTCATTTGGAAACGTGTGGGGCCCACATGACACATGTCATTCTAATGCTTTGCATGTAGATTGTGTACATTGCACTCAATGTCATTGCATGTAGATAGTGTACAATGCACTCAATGTTATTGCATGGAAATTGAGTGTTTTACACTCTAAGCCATTGCATGTTTTGTGTCATAATTTTATTATTAATTTAATGAAAATTATGGCATAAATATAAATTGATTTTTGGTAAATCATTTTAACAACTTAATACACAATTTTATCTCTCTCAAATTCTCTCTTCCTCTCACGGCAATGGTGGCCATTCTTCACTGGTTTTGAACCAGTTTGGGCGTGAATAAGGGAACCAAGAGTGGTTTCTCATGGTGAGAAATCAAGTGCTAGCACACTTCAAGTTTTGCGAAGGTGGTAGGGAGGTTCACCCATGAGGCGGGACTCATCCGATGGAGTTTGGAGCTTCGTTTTGAGACCCGAAACTGCCAAGACAGTGAGCATGGACTGGTTGCAGTAAGCTTACCAAGGCAGTGCGTTTTTGGGCATGATTCGTCTTCAAATCGACATAACCGATCAATGTAAGTATTCCGCTATCTTCGTTGGTGTATTCACGCATTATTTCATGTCTTGATTTGATCTTGGGACCTTAGAATTTACCAACATATGGCGGAGGCAATCTTGGACTAATGGGGATCGTTTCAAATGCCGTACAGGAAGGAGGCAGTCATATTTTGGGAATCATCCCAAAACCCTTAGTAGAGGCAAATCTTATTGAACCATCAAACGGAGAGGAACTGATCGTGCCAGGTATGTCGGAACGATTGGTAGAAATGATTAACCGTGTTGATGTTTTTATTGTTTTTCCATGTGGCTTGGGCACATTGGAGGAAATTTTTATAGTGCTATCTTGGGCGAACCTGAACATACACCAAAAACCGCTTGGACTGTACAACGTTGAAGGATTTTATGATTTTCTTTGTGTGTTTCTTGATGATGCTCGGAGAAATGGGTTCGTGTCAAAACCTATGAAAGAACTCCTATTTACTGCCAGAACTGCTCTGGATCTAATTGACCAAATCTTAGCCTATGAACCACAAGTTGACCCTATCCTTTCAAAGATAAATTGGTCCGAAGACGATCGTGGTAAGAGGCGTCAGATTAATTGGATCTTAACCTTTAATTTCCTGTAGAATTTCAGTTATCCAGGTATTATCTTCTAAACTCTTCTTCTACTGTTTAAGACATTGGGGACAATGTCTCATTTAGGTTTGGGGAGGGAATTAGTTGATCAGTACCTTGTTTTTAATCTGTGTGTTGTTTTTATTTTTAGTCAAAAATTTTTGAAAAATACAAAATAATTGAAAATTTTTCAAAAATTACAAAAATATTTTGCGTTTTTGTGTTTTTATTTTTACTAAAAAGGTGAAATTGGTGAGAGATAGTTGTGTAAGGAGTTTCCACTCCTGAGACGTATCTCAAACTCATTTCGGAACAAGTTAATTTTTGTTTATTTCCTTTTGAATTATTTAATTTGTGAATTCTCCATAATACTGACTAAAATGGATCTCCATATGCTCAGTTGACAGGTATTATCAACATACATGGAAACATACAGACATGAGCTATAATTGAAAAGTTTGTAATATTCAGTGCTCTAGTTTAATTGGAAGAAGCATCTCAGAAAGTGATGGAGTAAAAAAAAAAAAACATATGAGATCCGAGTTATTAAGTCTGTAAGGGTGTTTTAACACCTAGTGCCCTAAAGCCAACTGGTTTGGGAGTCACTGGCCCAAAGCTCGCTACATGGATCAAAGATGCTGCAAAAAATATATATATCTGAAGTGTGAGTAATTAAGTTCGTAGGGGTGTCTTAACACCTGGTGTCCTAAAACCAACTGGTTTGGGAGTCACCGACCCAACATTCGCTACATAGATGGAAGATATTGTATCTAAATAAAAAAAAAATCAAAAATCAAAGAAAAACAAATCAGAAAAATGAGAAAAATTATTTCATTGCTACAAAAAGGTGTGAATTCCGATAAAACTTTAGGACAAAAATATTACTCTCTTATCAACTGCACTTATGACTGTTGTGGGCAAAAATGAGTTGTTTAATATTTTGTTGCCTGTGTATATGGAGAATAATAAATATAATCAGAGAATTTACTTATTCAGTAATTTAGAAAGAAAGAAAACAACTAGTAACTTAGAGTGGAAATTTCACCTGATTAGTCACTAACTTCTTTATTCTCTTTTCGCTTGTCTTTTTGCTTTTGTGTGCATTAGTTTCACTACATTTTTACTTTTGTAAAATGTTTGTGGGTATCATTGCTGTAAACCCTCACGAGGCTACAACTCGTCCACTAGGGACACCTAAGGGTTTAAAGACTTGTTGCATACGCTAAATGCAATCGTGATCCCTACGAAAGTGGCTTAGTTAAATTTTATTTTAAAGATATTTATGTTATTTTATTCTATGTTTTGCTCGATGACTAGCAAAATATTAGGTTTGGGGGTGTGATGAGTGATAATTATATCACTATTTCCCACTCATTTAACCTAATATTTTGTATAGTTTCTTGGGTTTTGTGAATATTTTGATGTGTTTTGTGTTATTTTGTAGATAAATAAAGTTTCAGGACACTCTGAAGGTGATTTGGGCCAAAACAGTGAAAATTGGACGAAAAGGGCAAAATGGTGATTTCTCTAGTCGCGACGCGCAAGCTTTTGGCATCGCGACGCCTAATATGCACCGAACAGTGCTAACGTGCACCGGGTCCACAAGTCAGAATCTGATAAATTTGACTTTGCCAATGTACGTCGTGCCACGTGTCACCATCACAGTCGATCTGCTAACGTGCGCCGTGCCACGTGTCATCATCCTACGGTGTCGACAATCACCATTACCACGTGTGCCACGTGTCACTCCACGTCACCACCACGTCAGTATCCACATCATCAGTTGACCGAGTCAACGTGCCACATCATCGCCACGTCATCATCAGCCAATCACAGCGTGCCACATGTCGCAATTCTATGGTGCAGACAGTCACTTTGCCATGTGTTGCCACGTCAGTGCCACGTCAGCATCAATTATTGACAAACTAATCCGAAATCGACATGTGGCGGATAAGAATCTGAGCCGACCCATCAGAAGCCGCCACGTGTCACAATAATTGAGCTCCAACCACCTTGCCACGTGTCGCCTTATCTCCTTATCCAGAATCACCACATGTCATCACCTCAGCATGCCACGACTTAAAAGCACTAGCATCGCGACACCAAAGGCTTTAGCGTTGCGACGCTGGAGGCCTACCGGGGTCTATAAATTGAGCTCGAGATTTCAGTTTCAAATGTACCATTCTCTCTAAATTCTCTCATGTAAATAGGGAGTTTTCTATCTAGTTTCTTTTAAATTTTAGTTTTGTAATTAATTTTAATTACTTTATGTAATAATAGTAATTTACTTTCTTTACTTTTTACAGTTTTGACTATTCACCATGATGAGGTAACTCCCCCTGCTAGGGTGAAAGGTAATTCTTTAACTATTGCTATTTAGATTAATCTCCTTTAAATATAATATATTCACTATTTAAAATTTGACTTAAAAAGGATACCACTAGATTGGTCGGTTGGTAATTCATTTTAATCTGGTTTAAACCTGACTAATCAAGGATACCTCCAGATTGGTCGGTTGGTAATTAAATTTTCTTACCGCCTATATGGCAGGTTTATTTTGGTTCTGCCTTTGTGGCTGGTTGGACTCAATTTGACTTAATCAGGTTACTGCCTATATGGATGGTTGGTAAAATAATCACAAGTTAATATATTATATTAAGGGAGATATCTAAATTCGTAGTAGTAAAAGTTGATCCTTTTACCTTAGCATTTTATTTTATTGCAATTTACTTTTCGGCTTTTACTTTACCGCAATTACTTTTCAGTATTTTTACTTTATGTCCTTTAAAGCCCTAGTTATGTGTCGTAACTAAGTTAGTTATCTGGGGTTGTGATGACTTTTAATATCACCGGTTTATAAGGGGTTATTTTATAGTTTGAGTAATTTAAAGGTTTACTTATTAAGTCTTAAGCTTATTGCGTCTTGTTAATTGGCCACTAATAAGATTGATCTGGTAAATCTAAAATGAACTAGACATAGGGATTTTAGGTTTCAGCCTTAGACTTAATAGCCCATGATCTTCCTTGAGGATAGATAACCCTTTAATAGATTTCCTTACAGGATAGACATATACCTGTCGAGCGGGGTAGCCATAATTGGAACTTAAACTTAATGAATCCAGAAAATTTGGTTGACATGGACATATTGTTCAATTGGGTTAAACTGGGTATTTGCGTCTGACCATCGACAGAGGCTTTCGCATAATTTAGTGTTCAATGTTAGTAAACCAATTTATTACACAAACATGAAATAACCACTTCATCATTTAAAAGATATTAGAATGATTCACAACCCTAGATAGTTTTTAATATTGAATTTTCTTAAACCAACCTTCGTGTAATTTTATTTACTTGTTTTTAAATTTAAAATCTTCACCATTTCAAATCAATCAAACAACCTGTTAGATACTAGTAATCATTTGACCTCATAAAATTAATAGCTTAAGTATTAAGTTCTCGTGGGATCGATACTTTTTATACTACTTGAACGATACGTGCGCTTACGTTATACGCGTGTGTTTACGCCGGTCATTGGTCGGTTGGTATTTAATTATTAATTTGACTTAATCTGGATACCACATATATGGCTGGTTGGTAATTATCATGCAAAGTTAATATATTATATTAAGGGAGATATCTAAAATAGAAGTAATAAAAGTGGATCCTTTTACCTCAGCATTTTCTTTTATTTTACTTTTACTTTATTTACTTTTAAGCAATTATTTTCAGCAATTTACTTTCAACATTTAATTTTCAGTAATTTACTTTCAGCATATATTTTTCAGCATTTAATTTTCAGTATTTAATTTCAGCATTTACTTTCCGTCATTTACTTTACCGCAATTACTTTTCAGCATTCTTACTTTATGTCTTGTACTTTTAAGTTTTTACTAGCCCTAGTTATGTGTCGTAACTAAGTTAGTTATCTGGGGTTGTGATGACTTCTAATATCACCGGTTTATATGGGGTTATTTTATAGTTTGGGTAATTTAAAGGTTTACTTATTAAGTCTTAAGCTTAATGCGTCTTGTTATTGGCCACTAATAAGATTGATCTGGTAAATCTAAAATAAACTTGACAAAGGAATTTTAGGTTTAAGCCTTAGACTTAATAGCCCACGATCTTCCTTGAGGATAGATAACCCTTTAATAGATTTCCTTACAAGATAGACATATACCTGTCGGGCGGGGGTAGCCATAATTGGAACTTAAACTTAATGAATCCAGGTAATTTAGTTGACATAGACATATGGTTCAATTGTGTTATACTGAGTATTTGCGTCTGACCATCGACAGAGGCTTTTGTATAATTTCGTGTTCCAGGTTAGTATACCGATTTATTACACAAACATGAAATAACCACTTCATCTTTTAAAAGATATTACAAAGATTCACAACCCTAGATAGTTTTATAAATTTGAATTTTCTTAAACCTACTTTCGTGTAATTTTATTTACTTGTTTTTAAATTTAAAATCATCACCATTTCAAATCAATCAATCAACCTGTTAGATACTAGTAATCATTTGACCTCATAAAATTAATAGATTAGGTATTAAGTCCTCGTGGGATCGATACTTTTTATACTACTTGAACGATACGTGCACTTGTGTTATACGCGTGTGATTACGCACCGGTCAAGTTTTTGGTGAAATTCTTCCCATGGAAGCCAAATTCACGGTGGTCAGGTCCATTTGTGATCACCAAGGTTTTACCAGACAGATCCGTTGAGATACATGATCCCGACTCCAACAAAACATTCAAGGTTAAAAACAAGCGTATCAAGCACTACTGGGGAGAATCATTTGACCGACAAAAAGAATGTGTCACACTTTCAGATCCAGCCTAACGTTCTAGAAGACACGTCTAGCTGTCAACGTTAAACTAAGCGCTAGCTGGGAGGCAACCCATGCAATTTGTGTATATATTGTGATCTGGTGTCTTTTATTTTTGTGTGTTTAATTTTTGCAGGCAAAGTCATTTCACGATGGAAGAAGCTCTTGCAAATCTTCACAAGAAATTTCCTTCTCTCCATCAAAAATCTCTGATGAAAGTTTACAAGCTCGCTTGGAACGGAAGAGACTACTGATGATCAAAGGTATTCCAATTGACATTCGTTGGATTATTGAAGCACGGGTCTGATTGGCAGGTGAGTCTTCTAACTCTTTTATTTCACATCTGCCTGGTTTAGGAATGAGCACCTATGCTAAAAAGAGAATAGCCAAAAGAATGTGTGTTTATTATAAATGTGCTCGTATGTTTTGTGATACTCGTTGTCGTTCTTTAGGAATGGTGTCTCATAATCACGAAGATAAAATTAAATTCATTAGGGATGGCTTGAGTAAGGAGTCTGTAGATGATATATCTTCAACTCTTGAGACGCATCCCAGTGGATATGTACACATAGCCATTCGCAAATTACATACACAATTTCAAAAAGAAAGACAACAATTAAGTCTTGGGAATCTGACTCAAAAAGACCCTGTTTGCCAATTTATAAGAAAATTGGATGGGAAACTTATCCCTAACGCATAGACGTCAATCAAGCTGCTACTTTTCTTGTACATATTATATCTTTTTCTCTTTTCCTAATAATTGTAATTTGTTTTGTTGTTTTCTTTTTATTTTCTCCGACAGGATCCATACCTTTTTTACTATCACGATTTATATTACTGTTTAACTAATAATTGTCATTTGGCAGTTACTAGTGCTATTATTTTACTCACCCTTTTCAGGTGTTATAAATTCAACTCATCATTGCACTTTTGAAGACATCCAGAGTAAAACATGGAAGCCACTTCAAGAAGATGAGTTGAAAACATCTGTGTGTTTTACGGTACTAGTGTTGGTGTTAAGCCACAATACATAGAAGCAGCATAGGAATTCGGTCGAGTCTTAGCTGCAAGGAATATGCACTTAGTATATGGCGGAGGCAATCTTGGACTTATGGGGATCGTTTCAAAAGCTGTAAAAGAATGAGGCAGTCACGTTTTGGGAATCATCCCAAAACCCTTGGCAGAGGCAAATCTTATTGAACCATCAAACAGAGAAGAACTGATCATGCCAGGTATGTCTGAACGATTGATAGAAATGATTAACTGTGCTGATGCTTTTATTGTTTTGCCAGGTGGCTTGGGTACATTGGAGGAAATTTTTACAGTGTTATCTTTGGCGAACCTGAACATACACCAGAAACCGCTTGGACTGTACAACGTTGAAGGATTTTATGATTTTCTTTGTGTATTTCTTGATGATGCCCGGAGAAATGGGTTCGTGTCAAAACCTTTAAAAGAACTCATTTTCACTGCCAGAACTGCTCCGGATCTAATTGACCAATCTTAGCCTATGAACCACAAATTGACCCTATTATTTCAAAGATAAATTGGTCCGAGGACGATCGTAGTAAGAGGCGTCGCATTAATCTAGATCTTAACCTTTAACTTTTCGTGTAGAATTTCAGCTAACCATGTACTATCTTCTAAACTCTTCTTCTATTGTTAAGACATTGGGGACAATGTCTCATTTAGGTTTGGGGGAGAGAATTAGTTTATCAGTATCTTGTTTTTAGTGGTGTGTTGTTTTTATTTTTAGTCCAAGATTTTTCAAAAAATACAAAAAAATTGAAATGTTTTCAAAAATTACAAAAATATTTTGCGTTTTTGTTTTTATTTTGACTAAAAAGGTGAAATTGGTAAGAGATAGATGAGTAAGGAGTTTCCACTCCTGAGACGTATCTCAAACCTAATTCGGAACAAGTTAATTTTTTCTTTTTTTCCTTTGAATTATTTAATTTGTAATTTCTCCATAAAACTGATTAAAATGGATCTTCATATACTCAGTTGACAGGTATTATCAGCATACATGGTAACATGCAAACATGAGCTGTAATTGAAAAGTTTGAAATATTCAGTGCTCTAGTTTAATTGGAGGAAGCATCTATAAAAAGCGATGGAGTAAAAAAAAAGTCTGAGGTCCGAGTTATTAAGTCTGTAAGGGTGTTTTAACACCTAGTGCCCTAAAGCCAATTGGTTTGGGAGTCACTGGCCCAAAGCTCGCTACATGGATCAAGGATGTTGCAAAAATATATATATCTGAAGTCTGAGTAATTAAGTCCGTAGGGGTGTCTTAACACCTGGTGCCCTAAAGTCAACTAGTTTGGGAGCCACCGACCCAACACTCGCTACATAGATGGAATAATATTGTATATAAATAAATCAAAAATCAAAAATCAAAGAAAAAAATCAGAAAAATGAGAAAAATTATTTCATTGCTGCAAAAAGGTGTGAATTTTGATAAATTATTCCATTGGTGCCTAATGAGTTGATTAATATTTTTTCGGCTGTGCATATGGAGAATGGTAATATAATCGGAGAATTTACTTATTCAGTAATTTAGAAAGAAAGAAAACAACTAGTAACTTGGAGTAGTAGTTTCACCTGATTAGTCACTAACTTCTTTATTCTCTTTTCTCTTGTCTTTTTGCTTTTGTGTGAATTAGTTTTATTATTTTTTACTTTTGTAAAACGTTTGTGGGTATCGTTGCTGTAAGCTCTCATGAGACTATAACTCGTCCACTAGGGACACATAGGGGTTTAAAGGCTTGTTGCATATGCTAAATGCAACCGTGATCCCTACGAAAGTGGTTTAGTTTAATTTTAATTGTTTCTTGTATTTTATTTTGTTGTTTTGCTCGAGGACTAGCAAAACAACAAAATATATCAATATTTACCGCCCCTTTTACTTAATATTTTGTTTAGTTTCTCGGGTTTGATGAACGTTTTGATGTGTTTTAGTTTATTTTGCAGATAAAATAATATTGGGACACAATGAAATCATTTAGGACGAAATGTGAGTCAAATAAGGGCAAAAATTGGACTTGACATATTAATTTTGGAGATTGGAAACTTGAAAGAGCGTTTTAACGAAGTGCAGTTTACATATATATTGCTTAGGCTTGGTTAGATTATTACACAAATCATATCATTACAAGTGGCATAAGTAAGGGACCATTCTGAACCCAACGGTTTGAGGTCTTTGTTAGTGTTCCTAGAACATGCCAAGGATCTAATAAGCAAGAAAAGGTGTTCATAAATTCATTATAAGTTGCGGAATTACTTACATTGAATGGATTGAGCTTTTAAAATTTTGAATGAAGATCTCCACTAGAACAACTTTTTGTTGATTCCAAGCTTTGAGTTGTGAAGAATCTCTCCAGATCCAACCTTGTGTTGATTCCAAGCTTTTAGTTGTGAATGAAGATCTCCAAGATCCAACCTTTGTGTTGATTCCAAGCTTTGAGTTAGTTTCCCTATCACCTTAGAAGACTTCTACAAGTGCTAGCTTTGTTGATTTTGCCACAAAATCAAAGAGAAAGTTTGAAGAAGCTCACGCCCAAATCATAGATGAACTAGGGTTTGATTTGTGTCAAGTGTTGTGTAATGAGAGAGAGAGATGCCTTTTGGTAAAACCAATTTACCCTTTTACCGAAACAAGGTGGTTGGGTAAATGGTTTCACCAAAACCATTCCCAGGTGTTGAGTTTCAATCAAGTCCCAAGGATCATCAATCATGCATAAAAACGAGTTGAATACAACCAAGGAGTAAGGCGGAATACATACTCACATTGATGGGTTTGATGCTAGGAAGAACAAGATGCGTTTTTGCTCCTCCATGAAGCTCGGCAATGGCTTCTTGATGAAGTGGACTGCACGATTTTGAGCCTTCTTCCTCCTTGTTCATTCGGCCATTGATGAACCACCATTGAAGCTCCAAGCTTCAAGCTCCAAAAACCAAATCCAAGCTCACAAATTCGTTTCCCTATCACCATAATATAACCCTAGGTGTGTGCTAGCACTACTCTTCTTCCTTTGCTTCTCACAAATTCGGTGAAACCAGAAAATTTTGAAGCAAATCGGCAGTGAAGCCGTGAATAGAGGAAGAGAAAGAAAAGAGAGGGAAAAGAGAAGTGCGTTTTTCTTGCATGTTGGAGAGAGAAGATAAAGCTTTAATATATGTGTTTATAATATTTACCAAGTAAATTAAATAAAACATATATATTACTTTAATTCAAAAGTCAAAAAGTAAAAAGCAAATGGTTGCTTTTTCAACTTCTACATCAATCACTCAAATCAAGTGACAACATGTCACATCACTCAAAGTGACATTTGATTTGACGATTGATGCGACTAGTGATATGACGCACGATTTGACTTGCGTGCCGCATTCGAATTCGAAATGCGAATGCGCTCGCAAATAATCCCGGGCTCGGGTCGCTAATTCCAAATTAACGAATTTTCCGTCACGTCGTAATTAAATGATTATGCCTAGCGAAATCACTATTCACGTCGCTAACGAATTAATTCTAAATTAATTCGTTCACCCGAATTAAAATCTAATTTTAATTCCGCGTCGAAATCCAATTTCTAATAATATATCAAATATATTAATTTATCGATTAATTCCAAATTAATCGTTCTCTCTCTCTCTTTAACTAATATTTTATCCCAGATAAAATATCTCCGCAATTAATCCCAGATTAATTTTCTCTCTCTTCTAATTAATCCTTGATTAATTAAAGTGCGAGTTATACATCATCGGTGAATCTTCAGGAAGCGACCCATGAGATCTCCGGATATGTTGGCAGTAAATACGGTCGTCGGACTAGCCGAACACGTAAGTACCCCGTACTACGTTTATACCGATTTACAAGACAAGGTTGGCTTCTAGCAAAGCACCATGCCTACACAATTCTCCAGAAATATTATTACAGGAATATATAGATCTGTATCAAGCGTAGTATACGTAGTATTGTGTATATCAGCCCAGTATCAGATAGTCACGTGCCAGGGCTGGGGCTGGATAAGTGTCTGCCCCGTCCGAAGCACATGTCGGATGTCTGGTAACATGTCTCTATAATCGGATATACATGACCTTGTCATAATATCCCGATGGCCGGCCAGCACTTAAGAGCACTAATACCGTATCCTGCGTGACATCATCTCCACTATAACTGAAGTGATACTTCCGTCTCGACATCACACCCAATACACTACGACTCTCTGATAAACCCAGAAGCGGTGTAACGCAGAACCGGTTAAAGCCCTGTACCACCAAGACCAAAGTCTACCGATTATCGCAAGTATTAGCGATGCAAGTCTCAAGTTAAGACTATACACACCTACCTTGATTTCGGCCTCCCATAGACACATAGTCATAATACCAATGGGATTCCGAGGGGTCTATCCAGAGCGAAGCTGTTTCCCGTACCATCGGTCGTGAAAACACAACCTCCTATCGCACTTGCATAAGTATCCAATACTTAAATATATGAGAACTATGTCGTTGTGCCCTCACAACGCGCACAAGTGCAATACTAGCCTATTCCGCATATCGATGTCCCTGTCTCGATAATACTCCGGCTAGGGATATTTAATGATTAATCCTCTGTGGACTGATACTGTCTCATATCATCTCAATCCAGGAACTAATCATATGGACCTCTCTTCATTTATACATATATGGTGATCTAATCACAAATGATGAGAGTGTAATTCCTTGTCACATAGTTAATTTGTACAACAACACCGTGATCTGTACAATAGTGACGCTATGGGTCATATTATCCAATAATCTCCCACTTGGCACATAACCAGTCACTCGAGTGTCTAACACCCGAACTATGTACGGTTCACTCAAATTGCTGAGGAAAGGGTTTCGTCAGCGGATTTGCGTAATTATCTTCTGACGCGATTTATACGATCATCACATCGCCACGATGTATGATCCGAACGAATCAGATGAATATAGAAGTATATATATGGATCGTCGATGAGACCATTAATTCTTTAGCCTGTGCTGACGCCTAGCTCAGCTGCTAAAAGAACTATATCTAATCTAATTAGATTTATTATCGATCCAAATGGCTTCTATTGCTGCCTCAGCTGCAGCAATAATCCGCATTTGTTGTTTATTCGGCAACAGTTATTTTGCTCGGAATATTTCCAGCTCACTGTCCCAGTGTTCAAACTTTATAGTACCGTATTATTTAATCGTTTGGAAACTTGCAGCAGTGATCCCAGTCACTTCAAGTTCTCATTCTCCATAGTTTAAGACAGCATCTTTAGTTCTCTAAGATACTAATAGATGTCCTTAACTTCAATCCAATGACTATCACTTGGATTGTCCTGATTGTGACTCCATATGCTCAAAGCGTATGAGACACCATATCAAGTACATTTTAAATGTACAATTTCCAGAGAGTGTTAACAACTCCAAATCTATCCCTGTAGATCTTTATTCCTTGAATAAAGGTTGTTACTCCCCAGAATTCCACGGAGAGAATTTCTTATGAAAGCCAAGCTTTCACTGATTGTTTTATGGGAATTTCATTGTCAGTGCTCTCCCACTAACCTCCTTATATACACAGAATTATTTCGTTTTGAGTCAAATCATAAACCATTATGATTACATCAAAACGATAATTCCTAGAACCTATGCTTGCTTCAATCCAAACATGGATCGAATAACCTGCAAACCTTGTTTTTCGGTTATACAAAATCGTCAGGATGTTGTAAGCATCCTCCAAAAGGTTTCCTTTTCAGGAAAGCGATTTTGATCTGCAACTGACACATTTCATAAATGAAATATGCAGTTATCAACAAGCATCTTCAAAATGGATTTACCATGGCAACAGGTAAAAGGTTGAATCGTTATTAACACAATGTTGATATCGATACCTTTCTGTCAAAAGCCCAGCTTTGTACGTTGGTATGTTGCCTTCCATGTATGTCTTCCTTGAAGACGTTTAATGTACCAATAGGCACAATGCCTTGTGGTACAACAACTAGTATCCAAAATAGTGGTTATACATGGAATCCATTTCGGACTCATGGCACTTTGCCATAATAGGGAGTCGATACCTTGTATCACTACCTCATACGTAATCAGTTGGTATACCTTAAAAGATTAACATCTTTATGAGGTGAGATCAGAAAATCATACCCCAGGTTGTTTTCTGACTCTCTCTGATCTACGCGGTTCTTGTGTACTCGAAGATTAATGGTATAGATCATCATAGATGAACTATTGTGTTCCATTAAGGACTTCGTGCCTTGAACAGTATTACTCCGATTTTCATCGAGTATCACTATCCTCCCCACTGACCACTGCATATCGGTATTCCTCTCAGGAAAAACCGCATGGTGAGCAACAATCACATTGTTCTCATGTGAGATGTATAAGTACTATACTTATGGTTTCCCGTAGGATAACCTATATTGGCACTTATCCAATTTGGGTCCTTAGTTTGGTATCATCCAAACGTTATGCCTGGCATACCCAAATTATCAGGAATGAGAAACCTCGTTTCTTCCATGTTCATATCCTATATGACATCTGTCAAACAGATTTATATGGAACCTTATTCTAAATAAGTTATTGCACTGTTAAAACTTATCCGTTGAAGGAAATGGCAGCTCATAGCGACTCATGATTAGCCTTATCATGTCTAACATGATTCGGTTAATCCATTCGGAAACACCGTCACTTTGACGTGTTCCGGGAGGAGTCCTCATTTGAAAGAATACTATACTCTTTCAAGTATATAAGAAACTTATTGCTTAAGTATTTTCCATTACGGTCTTACCGTGACGGTATAATACTATAGTCGTTCTGTTTGTATATTTCGTGTCGAAACTCTAAAAGTTTCTGATTTGTGTTCTTCAAAAGAAACAAATAACCATAACGTGATGCCACATCTGTTAAGGTCACGAAATATTCATGTTCACATCTAGCCTAGCTAGATATGGGCCCACTAACTTCACCATGAATAGGGCTAACAGATCGGTGGCTCTTACATTATTACCAAGTAAACAGTGTTTTAGGCTTTACCTAACAACTAGATTCGTAGACTTTATTTGAATAGTCAAATCAGTCCTAGTACCCACTCTTCAAAAGTGTGGATATACGAGTCTTGTATAATTGTGTCCCAGACAACAATGCACAAAAATAAGTCTCTATTGATCAAATCAATTTGAGCTATTTATTTGTCATTTTATATGTTTGAGATTTATTATATTCAAAATATAAATTCTGTTATTCACATCTAATGTGTTTATCTCAGTATCATCTTTATATAATGAAACACTTAGTGTTCTAGAATATAAAGGTTTATCCACAATGGATTAAACACTGATATAGAGATAACGTCTCTAGTCAAACTAGTTACATTATAACAGTTCCTAATTTAAGTACACACCCGAAGGGTAGTTCCTAAACTTAGGTATCTACGGTCGGAAACAGAGACTTTCGTCCCGTTTCCGATTCGCAGAGCAATCTCAGCTTGAAGTCAGTATCCTGCTCAAAGCAGATTCTGAACATCAATACATAGATTTTATGTACACACTAAGTATTTAAAATCTAATTTCAATACTAGCTGTGAACATAACTAAGACAAACATTTTCAAAGTAAGAGCCTTGCCCTTTCTTTAATTCCTTCGTGTCTGCCATATCCAAATGGTAGTCACTTTGGGATATGTCATTATCCTTTTTAATATTTCAGAACCTTAGGCCAAGCCTTGGGTTTTTAGAATATCGAAACGATGTGCACCTCGTGCTACATGCCCAATTGCAAACTTTGACTTTATCTCCTCTAGAATAGTCAATTAATTCTCCAAGAATTATAAATTGCAATTTTAATACTTCTTAAATCTAAAATTAGATTTATGACAAGTATATTAAATTAAGCATTAAAGTCCTCATCATATAAATCTTCCAAAGATTTTATGCTCTACTTATTTTGCTTAATTTTGGGCTTAAGGTATAATAAGTTATTTTATCAATAAAGTAACCTATTATTTATTCCCAATTTGAAAATTAAATCATTTAAAATATTTAATCCCAGATTATATTTTAAATATCCAACTTTTCAATTTTTTCTTGATTACAATAGTCCAACTATATAATCAAATAATCCAAATTAATTAATCTCAATTACATTGATTACTATAATCCAATTATAAAATCAACTGTAAACTGAAATTAATTAATTCAAATATATTGATTAATATAATCCAATTATATATAATCAAGTATAATACAGTCCAACTGTTTATTAAAACAACAATTAAATATTAGTCCAACTAACATTTAATCTAATGACTAGGGGTGAGCACTGGTTCCGGGTCTACCCGGAACCGGTTGGAACCGGACCGAAAATCCGGGTATAGAACCGGAACCGGTTGTAACCGGTCCGGTTCCGGTTCCAAATAAATGGAACCGATTTTTAACCGGTCCGGTTCCGGTTCCAGAATATCCGGAACCGGAACCGGACCATAGAACCGGAACCAGAACCGAATTTAGAACCGGATTCGATACCCGATTTGATACCCGAATGTAAAACCTACATCTACCTATTGCTTGCTCTTCTCTAGTCTAAATTTACATTTGTACAAACCTTAAGGAGTTTATGAAAATTTCTTAGCAGTTTATTTAAAGCCCAGTCCGTATGGCTAGACTCGAGAGATTGGGTGGATTCCTTTATGGGCCCTAATGTTAATTCTTTTGTATCTATAAATCATTGTTTCCTGAATTTTTTTGCAATTTTTTTTGTAATGAAACATCATATTCATATATTTTCAAATCCTCAAACCGAGAGAAGCCAATAGATGAGAAAGAAAAAAAAAAAAGAGAAAATTAAGGATTCTTTGTTACTATGATTGAAAACTAGTAACTGAGTGAAGATATTTGTGATTGTTTATCAATTTTTTTCATGTTTATATTATTTTGTGTTTCAGTACATTAGCTCTTTTTTTTTTTTTTTTGTAATGTTTGATAACTGTCTTCTTATTGGATTCTTCAGTTAGCAATATGATTCTTAGTTGTTTGTACAATTGACGCAACTAATATTACATTTTTTAAGTTTGATAATGTTATATAAATAGGGTAATTCAGAATCGGACCGGAACCGGACCGGAACTGAATGGAACCGAATAATAGGGTACCCTATTTAATTGGGTAGGTTCCGGTTCCACTTAGTTAGGAACCGATTTTTTCCGGGTAGGTTCCGGTTCCATGTGGAACCGGAACCGAAACCGGTTTTGCTCACCCCTACTAATGACGAAATAATTTAAATGAGCGCGTATGGCGAGTAATTGAACGAGTATTGCAAATTCAATTCTTACTTCCCACTATTTTTCGTCGAGCCTCTAACCCTCTGTCGAGTACTCGGGAAACCGTGTTTCCTAGTGGGCTAGGATCCCGTTAAATATCACACAATCTTGACTTTGGCCAACAAATTGTATGATAATTAACTAGGTAGATCTCTAAGATCAATTGGATCTCATCCAACTCCTAGATCCAGTAGGTGGACATCCAAGTCCCAAACATATATCTTATATATGCCTATACATCGAATGTATACCCTAACATTTTCCTCTGAATCAACTAGGCCTTGGCTTTGGCACAACAAACCTAGTGATCCCAGTCAAGCGCGGACCCATTGACATGGAAGCTTCGTAATCAATGTCAATGGACAAGAAGTGGTCTTGACTTTGGCCAACAAACCACAACTTGGACACGACACCGATATGGAACAAAGCCTCGTGATTAAAACACATCTTTGACGGACAAGGGCTTGACTTTGGCCAACAACCCTGCCAATCTCGGATCTTGAGTAAGAATCACTCAATGGAAGGAAAATAAACGCTTGATATTTAACGACGGTTTTTCGCGTGCAAATTGGCTACCAATTTATTATCTTTGTTAAGGTCTCATCATCATACACCCTTAAACATGCATTCTAAACCATAATAAAGCGCATATGATAAAATAATAATGATATGCGGATGGATATTTTACATTGATCCTAGATCAAATCTCTCACTTTCTCTCTCCCGTTAGCACTAATATTTCTTCTACCCGTTACACTACACTTCTAAAGAAACCTCATATACAGAGGGGAATAGGTGAGAAGAGAATACAAAGAATAGGAGATAAGGCTGGACTCGCAGGTCCAATTAATAAATCAAATTTATTACAACAATTTCTAAAATTGCCCCACCCTGCTAATATCCATCCAATATACATTATTCAAACATCAAAACCATGTATTCATACAAGCATGTTATCAATCAATTAATCAAATTAATTCATCTTGATAATTAGTGATCATCCAATGTTCAAACAAAGATTTGATTTTGTTCGAGTCAAACTCGTATTGCGAACACGTACTCAAAGTACGATTTCTACGAATTAAATTAAATTACATAATTAAATCCAATTTAATACGCATTTAATTCTAATTCATTATTTAATTCCAAATTAAATATTACACTTTATAAAATAAACATTTACGACTTAAATTCCAAATTTAATCGTTACGGGTCTCAAAGCCCGATTAATATCCAATATTAATTTAATTAAAGTCCAATGGACTTTTAATTAATTTCTTCAAGGCGTGGACTTTTGGTCAACTCGGGTCAAACCCGCAACCAAAGTCCAATCCGGGAGTTACCCCATAAGCCCATAAATTAATTTAGGCCCATTAGGCCCAATTAAACGTTAAATGTTTATTAGTTGCATTTGGGCCTTTTGGAAGCGGTTTTGGGCCTAATTGGATCCAACCAATTTTGGCCTAAACCAACTTTGTACAACAAAGTCCAATAAACCCAATAACAACTTAAAAAGCCCAAATCCAATTTTAAGGCCCATTTTAATTAAATTACAAAATCCAATTTTACAATTCAATTAAACAAAGTGCATAGCATTATTAATTACCCAAATCAAAGTTTCCAAAACATCAAATTTGTCCAATTAATCATGCTTAACATCAATTAATCATGTCCAACATAATTAAATCAAAATCAAACCCAATTTCATGCTTCAAGTGTCTCGGCCAAAGGGGAAAAAATATGCCCAAATCAAATTCAATCCAATTGAACCAAATTAAACATAAATTCAACATCCCCAAATGATTTGCAAGTCATCCAATGACCAAAAATCAAAAAACCAAGACAATAGGGAGCTTGCCAAATTCGGCCATCACAAGCAAATTGGGGAAAAATTGTTCCAAACACTTTTCATCAAATTGATCTAATCAATCATCAATTAAACAACATTTAAGCATTCTAAATCATCCAATTTCATTAAACATGCTCAAAATCAAGTTTACCCAAATTTGTCATGCCCAAAATTTGGGGAAAAATGGATCCAACCAAATTTCATGAAATTGATTATGCACAACATCAATTCAACCTCATTCAAGCATACTATACTAAACAATTTAATCATTTGATGCTTAAATTGAGTTTACCCAAATTAAAGTTTTGGCCAACATTAAGCAAATTGGGGAAAATCAATCCAATTAATTTTTCTTCAAATTGATTACATGTAACTCTAATTTATACATATACAAGCATTCTTAAACAAACAATTTGTCAAAATCAAGCTTAAATCAAAAAGCCCCAAATTTTCTCAAGAACCCTAAATTCGTTTTATGCAACCAATAGCTCAAGATACCATTGTTGAGTTTCAATCAAGTCCCAAGGATCACAAACATGCATAAAAACGAGTTGAATACACAAAGGAGTAAGGCGGAATACATACTCACATTGATGGGTTTGATGCTAGGAAGAACAAGTTGCGTTTTTGCTCCTCCATGAAGCTCGGCAATGGCTTCTTGATGAAGTGGACTGCACAATTTTGAGCCTTCTTCCTCCTTGTTCATTCGGCCATTGATGAACCACCATTGAAGCTCCAAGCTTCAAGCTCCAAAAACCAAATCCAAGCTCACAAATTCGTTTCCCTATCACCAAAATATAACCCTAGGTGTGTGCTAGCACTACTCTTCTTCCTTTGCTTCTCACAAATTCGGTGAAACCAGAAAATTTTGAAGCAAATCGGCAGTGAAGCCGTGAATAGAGGAAGGAGAAAAGAGAGGGAAAAGAGAAGTGCGTTTTTCTTGCATGTTGGAGAGAGAAGATAAAGCTTTAATATATGTGTTTATAATATTTACCAAGTAAATTAAATAAAACATATATATTACTTTAATTCAAAAGTCAAAAAGTAAAAAGCAAATTGTTGCTTTTTCAACTTCTACATCAATCACTCAAATCAAGTGACAACATGTCACATCACTCAAAGTGACATTTGATTTGACGATTGATGCGACTAGTGATATGACGCACGATTTGACTTACGTGCCGCATTCGAATTCAAAATGCGAATGCGCTCGCAAATAATCCCGGGCTCGGGTTCGCTAATTCCAAATTAACGAATTTTCCGCCGCGTCGTAATTAAATGATTACGCCTAGCGAAATCACTATTCACGTCGCTAACGAATTAATTCTAAATTAATTCGTTCGCCCGAATTAAAATCTAATTTTAATTCCGCGTCGAAATCCAATTTCTAATAATATATCAAATATATTAATTTATCGATTAATTCCAAATTAATCGTTCTCTCTATCTTTAACTAATATTTTATCCCAGATAAAATATCTCCGCAATTAATCCCAGATTAATTTTCTCTCTCTTCTAATTAATCCTAGATTAATTAAAGTGCGAGTTATACATCATCGTGAATCTTCAGGAAGCGACCCATGAGATCTCCGGATATGTTGGCAGTAAATACGGTCATCGGACTACCCGAACACGTAAGTACCTCGTACTACGTTTATACCGATTTACAAGACAAGGTTGGCTTCTAGCAAAGCGCCATGCCTACCCAATTCTCCAGAAATATTCTTACAGGAATATATAGATCTGTATCAAGCGTAGTATACCGTAGTATTGTGTATATCAGCCCAGTATCGGATAGTCACGTGCCAGGGCTGGGGTTGGAAAAGTGTCTGCCCCGTCCGAAGCACATGTCGGATGTCTGGTAACTAGTCTCTATAATCGGATATACATGACCTTGTCATAATATCTCGATGGCCGGCCAGCACTTAAGAGCACTAATACCGTATCCTGCGTGACATCATCTCCACTATGACTGAAGTGATACTTCCGTCTCGACATCACACCCAATACACTACGACTCTCTGATAAACCCAGAAGCGGCGTACGCAGAACCGGTTAAAGTCATGTACCACCAAGACCAAAGTCTACCGATTATCGCAAGTATTAGCGATGCAAGTCTCAGGTTAAGACTATACACACCTACCTTGATTTCGGCCTCCCATAGACACATAGTCATAATACCAATGGGATTCCGAGGGGTCTATCCAGAGCGAAGCTGTTTCCCGTACCATCGGTGAAACACGACCTCCTATCGCATTTGCATAAGTATCCAATACTTAAATATATGAGAACTATGCCGGTGTGCCCTCACAACGCGCACAAGTGCAATACTAGCCTATTCCGCATTATCGATGTCCAGTCTCGATAATACTCCGGCTAGGGATATTTAATGATTAATCCTTCGTGGACTGATTTGTCTCATATCATCTCAATCCAGGAACTAATCATATGGACCTCTCTTCATTTATACATATATATGGTGATCTAATCACAAATGATGAGAGTGCAATTTCCTTGTCACATAGTTAATTGTACAACAACACCGTGATCTGTACAAATAGTGACGCTATGGGTCATATTATCCAACAATAAGTTCCATGAAGAATTACACCTCTACATATAGACAAGATATTTATACGGACTTTGTTTCGACACGAGAAGAAGGGTTGCTGAAGGGACTCCCAAGGACTAAGTATCAGCTATAAGAATCGAATAGAGTGTATCGGAATATGCGAATTCCACGAATCATAGTACTGAGTTATGGAGTAGAAAAATAGGAAGGAAGTAAGGAGGATAAAAGCAGCAGAGATCGAATGTCTTCAAACCAAGACGAACCTGCTAGTTAAACCTCAGAAATGATTCGAGGACGAATCTTATTTAAGGGGGGAGGGGAGAAATTGTAATACCCCAGTAATCTTGATGAATATTATGTTATGGGAGGCATGATACATGATATGAATCATGTTCAAACATGTGTATACTCATGAAATTACTATTTTGACATTTGGTAAAACCTTTGCAGTTCTGATACGAAATTTACCTTCTTTACCACTTCGAACAGACCTTAGTATTTGGGCTATAACATTTTCATATGATCTCTGATATTTATGTATTTTATATTGTCAGAAAGATCGAGACCTACAACTTTCATGTTGGATATTTTTCTAAATTCGGATCATAAGCAGGTCAATAATTGTGATTTCCGTGGTCGCTACAGTGAAATTCGAGAATGAGCTAGAATTGGGTGATGTGGCACAACCATAGCCACTCATTTAATAAAAAAAAATCAGTCTTTCCCTATAAAAATGAGACTATTCATTCATCTCCCTTTAAGTACAAAAACGTGAGTAATTTATTGAGGATTCTCCAAATTTTCTCATCTTCCTCAAGCTAATTTAGATGCAACAAGTGAAGATTCAAATCACATCTCATGCAAAGTAAGTTCTTTATTCTCTTTCCGTATTCTAATTTCAGTTTTAAGCTTGAAATGTGGAAGCCTCAAATTCACACCCTACATACCCTATAGTTTGGATTTGTTCATTTGGCATTAAGAAAGTTGTTAGCATGCATTTTGGGAGAGTGTTATGATGAATGAACCATTTATGTGTATGAATGTGTTGGGGAAATAATATATGTGAGTTGATGATTCTAGATAAGCTGTTGTGTTTGATTGAGGATATTGATTGATTGATGATATGGAATGCGATTATTTTGAGTTGGAGTTTTGATGATATTGGTGGTATTAAGTTTTGCTTGGGCATTGTCATTGAAGAACTAGTATTTTTCCCAGATATCGGGAGAGCGTTACGACGCCAATAGGCTAGTGTCGTGATATGTAATAGGAAGATGCTCCATGTGTCTGATCGGTCGTGTTGAAGACTCGGGTCGGTCATTTGGAAGACTTGGGTCGGTCGCATGGAAGACTAGTGTCGGTGGTGTGGAATACTCGGGTTAGTGGTGTGGAAGCCTCGGGTAGGGCGTGTGAAGCCTCAGATAGGTCGTGTGAAGCCTCGGGTCATTCGCGTAGAAGTCGTGACGCTTAGCACCTGACGTCGCGATGTAGAACATGAAATGCTCTCTGTCTGAGTCTGATAGTATGGACATCCCGATGCTCCCGACGTTGCGACGCGTAACAGAAATAGATTCATTTCATTTCTATTGTAACTTAGGATGTTAGAGGCCACCCTAGGGGTTCCGTATCAGCGCATATACATGCATTATATCATGTTACAAGCATAATTCATGACATGTATACTAATTAAGTTTATCAATTAGAGATTATCGTAGGAACCACAACTTCCTTCGGGTGAAACAAAGTAATGCCAGCCAGATTCCAAATGTGTGAGTGGACCATTTTCGCAAGTTGCATTTACTTATGTTTTTTAATTGAAACTTACTTTTCCACATATAGGGTGTTAGCAAAGTTTATTTACATATGTTTTTTTGAATAAGAATGTTTAAGAAATGTTTTAGAAAGATTGATTGAAAAGTATGATTTCTTATATTTTTTTAGGCATGGGAGAAAAACCCACCTTAGATATGACTTGGTACAAATATGGAATTGACGGATTCATAGAACGTGTGTAGACGTAGTTCACGACTAGGGATGACAGATGCCCCAAGATTCTAGATTCAGGGTTATGGGGACGGCGAGACTTAACGCCCTAGACCCCATATTTGGAGTCGAGTTGATAATATTGATCCACACATCTGGCTCTAGTTCAGTGGCTTGGGAGACAGCAAGACGTAACGCCTAAAGTCCACCAGTTTAGGCGTATGGAGGGACGGCTAGACGTAATGGCCTCATACGTCCAGATTTACAGAGACAGATTTACAGATATAGAAAGAGTTTTCAGAAAATAAAGCTTTCTTGAAAGATTTCAGTTTTAGAATAATGGATTTCATATAGTATTTCATTTTTCATTTTAAACCGTCTACTCACTAGGTCATTCAAATGATCTAACCCCCCACTCCCAGTTTCTCTATTTTGTAGGAATATCCGGAGGACGAGCTCGAGAGGATGGATACTAATGGCAGTCACTAGGGTGTTTTTTGGGTCCAACAGATCTAGTACAGAGTTACAGTCCAGTTAGAGTCAAAGTAAAGTTGCATGCATACACTAATGATGTATAAGTCATTGTAAAAAGTTAAAAGTGTGCAATATAATGTTATAGAGTGATGTGTATTTGGGTTTACAGGTTATAAGTATTAAATTACTTTGCATGTTGTTTATTTAGGCAATGGTCACATGTATGAGTTTACATTTGAGATAGAGTTGTAGTATGGATCATAGTCATAAATTCAAAGGCTTAGGGGCATATATCAGTCTATTTCATGCCGGTAGCTTCTCATAGAGTGAGATGTTACAAAGATGGTATCAGAGCATGGTCTAGGGAGTCGGTGACTGTAGTGGGTAAAGTATTGGGGTCTTGTATACGTAATATGCCAGGTGTACTAGTATGCGAGGCACTACCTCTCCAGTAACCAATCCTCGAGTACGTCCTCAAGTCCCATAGAAAGGTTAGTAAGCATTCCTAAAGCTATCTGAATTTTCTTCCTAATAAAATTAACTATAATTATTGTCCTAGTTGAAAATCCTACAAGTCAAGATGGATAAGTTTGTAGTACCAGTGAGAACCCATATATCAGACCAATGCCAGTAGAAATTCACGTAAATGTGGAAGGACAAACTTATGAGATTGGAAATACTCAGGATTTAACAAAGTATCAGTTTGGACAGTAAGATCAAAAGTCATAGCTGGGGCCTATAGCAAGAGCAGAGAGTGGAGATTTAGAAAGTATCCCATAGGAACAAATCACCACTAGCCTCGCTAGCACGATTTAGAGTCAAGAAGTATGATATATGAATAATAAAGAAGGATGTGGGAAATAACATGGGAGTTCAATACATATAGTAATATAGATAACGTAGTTTAAAGACAGTAGTGTATGTGGAGACCTCATGATAGTTGATAAGAGTTTTGGAACCTTAAGGTATGAAGAGGTCGATGTAAATCCCAAGAGAACCAATGATAATTTTCTTTCCAGTAGCCCTCATCCTAACAAGTATATAGACACCTAACCAGACCATCATTAAGCTTAGATATTAACAACAATATGTATTTTCAGATTTATATGGAATGCACATATTCACCACTCAACTTAGAGCCCAGTAAGGACGTGAACAAGTAAAGAAGGGCATCAGACAAGATGGAAAAATCACGAAACAGCGAGATAGTTGAACCAACAAGTGCAACAGAACCTAGATAAGAATAATAAGATATAAGATGGAGTAAAAGGAATTCACAATAAGCCAAGCTAAATCTAAGGTGGTAACTGAATTTATTATGAAACACATGGCCTTCAGAGTAGGAAAAACTAAAAAGGGTAAAAGAATCAGAGAGAGAAATCCGTAGAAATAAGGTATACGACTTATATAGAATCCTCATTATACTAGACTGAAAGAACTAGTAAGAGAATAGTACCGAACCAAAAGTATTAGTAGTGATATCTTAACCTATCAGAGATGATAAAGGTTTTAGAGAAGTAATGACATAAGACATTCAAGGAATTGAGATAAGGAGGAAATCTAAGAGATTGATCAAACATGAAAAGGAAGAATGACAAAAGGGTATGAAGAATTTTGAGAGAACATAACCCTTAAGAGATTTTCAGTTAAGGATAGTGTGACTAATAGTCAGAAACGATCGGGAGTTAGTTGAAGAAGGTAATTCAAATAGTTCCAACCATAGTACCTTAGTGTGGGAGCGCAATATCAGATATGTGAATAAGGGAATCCTAAGATTATAAATGGGCAGCATGTGTACCTACATCATGCATTGCTAGAGAGACCACCACAACAAGAAAAAAGACTTCAGGACCAACTCCCACCCTCCCAAACCTCGTTAGATGACATCAGTAAAGGTGGACCTCGATGATCGTCCAGATGATGTTTCCAGAAACAAGTGAATCAGAGGGGTAGTATAGTATCCTAAAGAAGGGCATGATATATTTAAAAGGTAATACCCTTCAGATAAGAAGACATAGACTTAGTTCACAACAGTTTCAGGTATAGAATAGAACAAGAAAGAAGATGGGAAGAACTTTAAGTAAATGGTTTGGAGGTGGAACTGTCAAGGTAAGACGACAAAAGGAAAGAATACTAGATAAGAAATGATAGAAGTGCATAATAGCTAGCTTTCTCAATGATAGAATAAGACTAGAATTCTATTAGATAGGGAATAGAAGGAAGGTAACGAGTATAACCCATAAGTTTCTGCGTAATGTACATAGCTAGAAACAAAACATAGTACGACCTGAAATGAATTTCTTAGGAATGTGATAGAAATGAACCAATGACACTAATTATACATATATTGTTGAGACCAGGACAACACTTGACGGAAAAAGATTGTAGGAATAACTGAAAGTGGGATAATCAGGCAAGGAAAACCTGTCAGTATGAAAGACAGTTAACCATATTTATACTAGCAAAGAATTTGAAGGTACGAAAAGATTATGAACATTAATTAGAACCGAGTCGCTAGTGTCGGCGTTAACAGTAAGGATTAATATCTTCGATTTAAGAGATATTGAAACACAATGATAGTAAACTTGGAGCATATCAGAGCGTGATCATGTACCACAAGATCCTAAGCCTGAGATAAATAGATATGCGAGAACGTGAAAGACAGAATTGATAAGCAGTTGAAACTTAGCAAAGAAAAAGAGAGAGTTAAATAGATAAATTAGGAGAATAAATGTTAAAGTCGGATCAAGTAGGTGGAGCTAAGGAAGTATCAAGTATGATCATTTTAATAACAACAAAGAATACTTTTGTATATATTTACTCCATAGTTAAGACAGAACGTAAAAAAATCTAGCTATAGAAGACATAAATGCCCTTAGAGACGTGGGAGCACTATTTGCGAGGAACTCAGATGCGTATTCGGTAAGATAACATTACATCAGTACGACTTAGGTACGAATATGCTTCTTAAGTGAGCATATGGTATATTTTCCTGTATAAATTAAGTACTATTAATGAGGACTAATGATTCAACTTGAGTAGTTGCAGATACGACCACATTAGCACTTATGCATCGAATATAGTTAGAACCTTACAAGTTAAGTGTGCTTGGGTTGAAGCAATAATGAGGAGTGGCCGTCTAGGAAATCTGAAGAAGTATTAAATCCTTAAATAAAAGAATGAGATAAATTAAGATACAGTCATAAAGTACCACAGAAAGTGGTGATTCACTCGGGCACTAGTTCGAGAAGAACTCAGGTTCAGACCATAAGATGAGTTTAGAGTAGATATAGTATATCACCTTCATACAGATGTATGAATATGAGAGAATAGAAGTATAATATTTACTATATAGATCTAATTAATCCTTCAGAATGTCATGATGTAGAATAAGAGATAGATAAATTTTCTGGATGATATCCATGAACAATTACACCTCTATATAGACAAGATATTATACGAACTTCATTTCAGTACGAGAAGAAGGGTTGCTGAAGGGACTCCCAAGGACTAAGTATTCAGCTATAAGAATCGAATAGAGTGTATCAGAATAAGAGATTTCCACAAATCATAGTACTGAGTTCTCGAGCAGAAGAGTAGGAATGAAGTAAGGTAATAACAACAGCAGAGACCATATGTCTTTAAACCAAGATGAACTAGCGAGTTAAAACTCAGAAAAGATTCAAGGATGAATCTTATTTAAGGGAGGATAAATTTTAATACCCCGGTAATCCCGACGACTATTACATTATGAGAGCCCATATACATGATATGAATCATGTTCAAGCATGTATATACTCATGAAATTATTTTTGGACATTTGGTAAAACCTTTGCAGTTCTGATACGAAATTTATCTTTTGTACCACTTCAAACAACCCTTAGTATTTGGGCAATAACTTTTTCATATAATCTCTGATATTTATGAATTTCATATCGTCAGAAAGACTGAGACCTACAACTTTCATGTAGTTGTATGTCTAAAAATAGGAGACTATTCTCTATAAATAGAAGACTATTCATTCATCTCTCTCTAAGGCCAAAATCGTGAGCAATCTATGGAGGATTCTCCAAATTTTCTCATATTCCTCAAGCTAATTTAGATGCAATAAGTGACGATTCAAAGAAAGTCTTATGCAAAGTAAGTTCTTTATTATCTTTCCCTCTTCTAATTTCAGTTTTAAGCTTGAAATGTGGAAGCCCCAAATTCACACCCTACATACGCTAGAGTTTGGATTTGTTCATTTGGCATTAAGAATGTTGTTAGCATGCATTTTAAGAGAGTGTTATGATAGTATTAACATATAATGAACCATTTATGTGCATGAATGTGTTGGGGAAATAATATATGTGAGTTGATGATTCTGGATAAGATGTTGTGTTTGATTGAGGATATTGTTTGATTGATGATATGGAATGGAATTATGTTGAGTTGGAGATTTGATGATAATGGTGGTATTAAGTTTTTTTTGGGCATTATCATTTAAGAAATGGCATTTTTCCCTAAATTGGGAGAGCGTCGCGATGCTAATAGGCTAATGTCGCGACATATAACAGGAAGATGCTTCTTGTCTCATGTGGGTCATGTGGAAGACTCTAGTTGGTCATGTGGAAGACTCGGGTTGGTCATGTGGAAGACTCGGGTCGGTTATGTGGAAGAGTCAGGTCGGTGGTATGGAAGCCTCGGGTAGGGCGTGTGAAGCCTCGGGTAGGGCGTGTGAATTCTTGGGTCATTCGTGTAGAAGTAGCGACGCTCAGCACCTGGCGTTATGACATAGAACATGAATTGCTCTCTGCCTGAGTTTGCTAGTTTGGACGTCACGACGCTCCGGACCCGACATCGCGACGCGTAAAAAAATAAATTCATTTCATTTCTATTGCAACTTATGATGTTAGAGGCCACCATAGGGGTTCCGTATCAGTGCATATACACGCATTAATTCATGTTATAATGATAATTCATGACTTGTATACTAATTAAGTTTATCAATTATAGATCATCGCAGGAACCGCAACTTCCTTCGGTGAAACAAAGTAATGCCAGCAAGATTCCAAATCTGTGAGTGGACCATTTTCTCAAGTTATATTTACTTATGTTTTTGAATTGAAACTTATTTTTCCACATATAGGGCGTTAGCGAAGTTTATTTACAGATTTTTTTTGAATAAGAATGTTTTAAGAAATGTTTTAGAAAGATTGATTTAAAAGCATAATTTCTTCGATTTTTTGGAGGCATAGGGGAAAAACCTTCCTCAGACATGACTCGGTACATATATGGAATTGACGGACTCAGAGAACGTGTGCAGAGGTAGTTCAGGATTAGGGATGATAGATGCCCCTAGATTATAGATTTAAGGTTAGGGTACAGCAAGACGTAACGCCCTTAGACCCTAGATTCAGAGTCGAGATGATGGCATTGATCCGTACATCGGGCTCTAGTTCAGTGGCTTGGGGGACGGCGAGACGTACGCCCAATGACCATCAATTTAGTCGTAAGGGGGGACGACGAGACGTAACGCCCTCATACGTCCAGATTTATAAAAATAGATTTACAGTGATAGATTTTCAGAAATAAGATTTTTAAGGTTATGATTTTCAGAAATGATAAGTTTTATGAAAGAGTTTTCAAGAGAACTCAGTTTTAAGAATATATCAGATTTTTACAGAAAGAAAGGTTTTCACTAAGAGAAATTTTTTCATAAAAAGAAAGAGTTTTTAGAAAAGACAGCTTTCTTGAGAGATTTCAGTTTTAGAACAATGGATTTCATAAAGTATTACAGTGTTCATTTTAAGCCGTCCACTCACTAGGTCGTTCAAACGATCTAACCCATACTTCTAGTTTCTCTGTTTTATAGGAATACCCGGAGGACGAGAGGATGGATACTGATGGCAGTCATTAGGGTATTTGGGTCCAACGGATTGAGTACAGAGTTACAGTCCAGTCAGAGTTAAAGTAAAGTTGCATGCATACACTAGTAATGTATACGTCGTTATAAAATGTTAAAAGTGTCCAGTACAGAGTTCTAAATAGAAGTGTATTTGAGTTTACAGTTATAAGTATTAAATTACATTTCATATTGTTTATTTAGGAAATGGTCTCATGTATGAGTTTACATTTTAGATAGAGTTGCAGTATGGACCATAGTCATAAAGTCAGAGGCTCTGGGGGATAGATTAGTTTATTCCCTGCCGAAAGCATCTTCTAGAGGGGGATGATACATCTTTCCACTCTAAGGGACATATCCCTTCAATTTGTACCTTACCTAAAAGCCATATATTAAGGGACAAGTCTTTTAATGAGACACCCTATAAATACACTTAATATATAGAAAAATATCTACAATCCCCCAAAATTTTCTAAATATTAATGTAGCCACTTAAGAGTTTTTTCTTGAGATAAAACTGGATCAGAATAGATATCTTTCACCTTTAACGTTTCCTAGTCAATGACTATCAGATTTACTTAGCATACTAGTGACCATAGTCTTGAACTGTTCCATCGTTAATGTTAACCAAGACAATAGCTTTCACACAGCTTCAATTCAACCATTTCTCATTATGCGGTTGTGTTCAATTCGACCATGAACATTGTTCCTAGCTTCATCAAGTACTTTAGGAAATCCAGCCTGAAAAATCTCATGGAAGTGGCTCACTTCTTATTTGAAATAAGTGATATATTTTATAAGTATTCTGTCATTACCCCTATTAAAACTCTTCTCCCAATATAGTGATCATGAAAAGCCTTAACTTATCCTAACCTTGACAAATAACACACTATGTCCTTATAGGAATGGGAAAGAGTATAAAATTCTACAGTGCTTGGTTTGAATTGCACAAGGTTTCAGTTGTCCATTTTGAATCTAGATCTTAGGATCTATAGTCAGCTAGATTGGGTTTCAACAGTGACAATTCTTAATTTATAGGCTTCAAGCCCATTCCCTTTGATGACTTCTCAACTTGCTCTCGAGGTAAACGTTTAGTAAGTGGATCTACTAGGTTTTCCTTCGATTTCACATAATCTATTGAAATTATACCGCTTGAGAGTAATTACTTTATGGTATTATGTCTTCGACATATATGTCGAGACTTACCATTATACATTGTATTTTGGGCTCTCCTAATAATCGATTGGTTATCATAATTTATGCTTATAACTAGTATTGGTTTTGGCCAGTTTGGAATATCCTCTAAGAAGTTTTAAATTCACTATGCTTCTTCCCCTGTTTTGTCTAATCTATGAACTCAGACTTTATAGTAGATCGGGCAATAAATATTTGTATCGAGGATTTCCATGAAAGGGCTGCACCCATAGTATGAAAACAAATCCACTCATGAACTTGGAATCAAATGTATCAGATATCCAGTTAGTATTGCTCTAGAATAGCAAAATATCTTGTATAATGCAGACCATATTTTGATGTTTCTCTTAGATACCTCAAAACTCTTACTATGACTTTTCTATGGTTATGTCCTGGATTACTCGTATATCTACTAAGCCTGTGTATAGCTTGAGCGATATTTCATCATGTACGATTCATTAGAAACATCAGACTTTCGATGATTCTCGAATACTCTAATTGCGATAAGCTCGAACCAATTATTTGACAAATGAAGATTAGGTCCACAGAAGTTCTAGCTACATTTAGATCTCTTTTATTATATTTCTCAATTATTTTCTCAACATGATGAGCTTGAGATAATATGTATTCCTTTGATGTTTTGGAAATTTTAATTCATAGAATCACATTCGCTACTCCTAAATCTTTCAAGTCAAATTTACTGATCAAAGTTTATTAGTAGACTGAATCATCTCATAATTACTACCAATTATTAGCATATTGTCTAAATAGAGACATACAATGTCAAATCCCTTTTGAATTGATTTAGTGTATACACATTTATTGCACTCATTGATTTTGAATCCACTTGATAATATCTCTTTGTCAAATTTCGCATCTCATTATTTATGTGCTTATATTAATCCATACAGGGATTTTATAAGTTTTCATAGCTTGAGTTCTTATCCATGAACATTGAAACCTTCTGGTTGTTCCATGTAAATCTCCTTATCCAATTCACCATTTAAGAATGTTGTCTTTACATTCATTTGATGTATTTTAAGACCAAATATAGCTGGTATTGCTAAAAGCATTCTTATTGAAATTATACAATTCACTGGTGAATAGGTATTAAAGTAATCAAGATATTCTTTTGGTCTATAACCTTTTATGAGAAGTCTTGCCTTGTACTTATCTATTGATCCATCAGGCTTCATCTTCCATTTGAAAATCCGTTTGTAGCCCAATGGCTTAAAACCTGGAGGAAGGTCAACCAACTCCCAAGTATGGTTCTGTAGGATTGAATCAATCTCACTATTATACCTTCTTTCCATAAATGAGCATCCA
>SKCR01029387.1:0-145638 GCA_019454045.1 Zanthoxylum bungeanum | reverse complement strand
ACCAGAAATGGCGTGGACTTTAGGGAAGCAAAGAGTGGTTTCTCATGGTGAGAAATCAATTGCTAGCACACTACGAGTCTTGCGAAGGTGGTAGGGAGGTTCCCCCATGAGACGGGATCCATCCGACGAAGATTGGAGCTCCGTTTCTTCACTCAATTTTCTGTTTTTGTAGCAGTGGACTGTTGCAGGAGCTTACAAAGGCAGTGCGTTTTGGGCATGAATCGTCTCCAAATCGACTCTACCGATCAATGTGAGTATTCCGCTACCACCTCCGTTGATGTGTTCACACATAATGTCATGTCTTGTTTGATCTTGGGACCTTATAGAAAATCAACACAAACAATGATTTGATTTTTGCTCGAGTCAAACTTGTTTTGCGAATAAGTACTTAAAGTACGAATTCTCGAATTAAAAAATTAAACTACATCATTAAATCCAATTTAATATGCATTCAATTCTAATTCGCTATTTAATTCAAAATTAAATACTACACTTTATTAACGAACTTTTACGACTTAAATTCCAAATTTAATCGTTACGGGTCTCAAAGCACGATTAACGTCCAACGTCAATTTAATTAAAGTCCAATGGGCTTTTAATTATTTTCTTGAGCGTGGACTTTTGGTCAACTCGGGTCAAACAGAATAACCAAATCCAATCTGGGAGTTACCCCATAAGCCTAGAAATCAATCTTGGCCCATTAGGCCCAGTTAAACTTTAAAGGTCCATTAAGTCGCATTTGGGCTTTATGGAGGCGGTTTGGGCCCAATTGGATCCAATCCATTTGGCCTAAACCCAACATTGTACAACAAAGCCCAATAAGCCCATTTACAATATTAAAGAAGCCCAAATCCAATTTTAAGGCCCAAATAATTAAATTCTAAAAATCCAATTTTCCCAATTTAATTACCAAAGTGTATAACATGATTAATCACCCACATTAACATTTCTAAAACATCAATTAACATAACTAATCATGCTCAATTTCATCAACACATGTCCAACACATTTTGATTAAAATCAAACCCCAATCACATGCTCTAAGTCTCGGCAAGGGAGGGGATTTTTGTCCGATTCGAATTCAATCCAATTAATTCCACAATCGACATTAAATCACATTCTTGAATGATTCTAACTCATCCAATGAATCAAAAATCAAAAAATCACCAAGACAAATAGGACTAAGACATTCGGCAAACACCACAAAATTGGGCAAATTTGTTCCAAACAAAATTTAATCAAATTGATCCAATCAATCTTAAATTAAACATCAATTAAGCATATTCATTCATCCAATTTCACAAAATCATGCTCAAAATCAATTTACCCAAATTTTAACCCTAAACTTTTTCATGCTCAAACGTTGCTCTAGATGCCATTGTTGGTTTCTATTAAGGTCCCAAGATCAATAATAAGCATGGATCAAGTGCGAATACAAATCGAAGAAGTTACGGAATACTCACATCGATCGGTTGAGCAACGCGGAGACAAACAAAACTGAAATTCTGCTCGGCAGTGACTGCTGCTCCCAACTCACTAGTTTTGGCGTCCTCCATGGTTTGTTTTTGAGCTCCTTGAACAAGCTCCAAGCTTCGTCGAATGGTTCCCGGCTCATGGGTGGACTTCCCTATCACCTTCGCATGTCTCGTAAGTGTGCTATCACTTGTGATTTTGCCACAAAATCACACTCTTTGCTTCCCTCACTGCTCACGGTTTTTGTTGAAAACCAGTAAGCTTTTGGAGCCCCTTGGGCGTGAGGAGTAGAGAGAAAGAGAGAAGGAGAGATGATAATGATGAGAGAGTTGTGTGTGTTGTAATTGTTAATGTGTATCTAATACACCAACCAATAATAAAATCAATTACCAAAATCAAATAAGGTAAATAGATTTTTAATTAATCCAACAACTCATATCAGCCATCACACTTGAGTGTCAAACACTCAAACATCAACTCACATCAATCAATCAATCAATGGTTACATCACTCAAAGTGACATGATTTGACGCTTGATGTGACGCTAGATGCGACTAGCGATTTGACGCTTGATTTGACTTGCGTGCCGCACTCGAATTCGAAATGTGAATGCGCTGGCAAATAATCCCGGGCTCGGGTTTGATAATTCTAAATTAATGAATTTTTCGTTGCGTCGTAATTAAATGATTACGCCTAGCGAAATCACTATTCACGTCGCTAACGAATTAATTCTAAATTAATTCGTTCGCCCGAATTAAAATCTAATTTTAATTCCGCGTCGAAATCCAATTTTGTTTAATATCGAATATATTAATTAATCTATTAATTCCAAATTAATCGTTATCTCTCTTTTAATTGATATTTTATCCCAGATAAAATATCTCTGCATTAAACCCAGATTAATTTTCTCTCTCTTCTAATTAATCCCAGATTAATTTAGAGTGCGATTCATACGTCATCGTGAATCTTCGGGAAGCGACTCATGAGATCCCCGGATATGTTGACAGTAATTGTAGGGGTTTTTGGGGGCTAAGTCCGGTAACGCAGCGGAGCGGTGGAAAATCGTATTTTCCGATTTCAAAACTTTTTCTCGGATTAATTAATAAACATATTATTTAATATTCCAATAATCAATTATGAAATAAATTCAATAAATCATATTTAAGTGAATTTATCGAATTGCCCTTACACTTGGTATTTTGTTCATTTTAATCCGAAATTGATCAAATCAATTTTGAATGATTCTAAATCATTTCTAAGATGAACTTAGCATGTTTAAAACATCAAAACACCAAGGCAACCAAAATCCCCAATTTTCCCTCACTTGGCCAAGAGCTCCAATAGGTGGGCAACTTGTGCATTTTGTCATTTCATGTCTCAAAACACATCAAGATGCAATCCAATCAACATGAAACTTTATATGCATCATATACACATCCAAATACACAACATAAATGAAAAGCCTCAAATTTGGAATTAGTCATGAACCTAATTTTTCAATTTCTTCAAATTGGACAAATTAGACCAAATAGTTTAAATCAATTACTTTAATCATCATTCTTTCATCCAATCAAAGTCTCAACACAATGAAACAACTCAAGATCAAATCTAGGTTATTTAAGAGTGGGTCAATAACTCTATATTAGCAACAAAGGTTTCCAAAACCTTAAAAGAATGCTTACAACTACAATAGTCACAAACTTCCTTCATCACACATGCTCAACACTTCCACCAAATTCCATCATCAAAAACACAAAGAATAAAGAAAGGAATAACTTAAGAACATCATATGTTATAGCCTAGATCATAAGGAACATTTTATTATCTAATAGCAAGTTGGAAAAACTTACTAAATCCAAGCTTTTCTTTTGTTTTTCTTTTTCTTCTTCACAAGCTTCTTTGTTTTTCTTTTATGGAGTTTCTTGTAAAGTGTATTAGGTTATCAAATGAAAATGAAATGAAAACTATAAATACTTGCTTCACTTTTAGCCTTGGCCGAATTTGGCCAGCCAAATACAAGAAAAATAATTTCAATTTCATTTCACCTTTATTTAATTTGATCAACTTGATTAAATATCTAAAAACACTTTATTAGATATTTAAAACTTGTCAAAAAGGCAACTAAGCCATTTAAATCAAATATCCTAAGTTAAGATATTTATATTTTAATTAATTTAATCATTTAACAATTAAATAATTAATTAATTAATCAAATACAAATATATTAAATATATGTATAATATTTACATTAAATATCAAAAACATATATTCATATAGGATATAAGTCAAATATCTCAATTTGACTATTAATCAATGTGTATTTAAATTAATCAAGTATTAAATGTAAATACACAATAATTAGGTAAATGACTATCGGTCCCTTTAGCACGTATCTTGCGTGTTAACCTTTAACGACTTTATAAATAATAATATTATTTATTAATGTTGCTCTAGTGCTCTACGAGTATATTTCATTATTGAGACTCTCTAGATTCAGGTATATCCGTCACGAAATCAATTTCGTGTCCATAATTTATCCACCCATAAATTATGACGATCACGGATATCTCGCTGAATCATACAGGTCGAGGTCATGGCAAATGTATAATTCCTCCGTCACAGGTATCCGGATAAATCCCAGAGATATAGATGTAAACGTCAAATCTCTATGGGGATTATCCAGTCGACTATTCTATTAGCAATCTCTAAAAGAATGTTTAGAACTAGCTTCTAAACTTTACCACGGGCCCATGGTTTTATCTGATTGTTAATCATATGGACTACCTATGCTCTGGTACACAGAACTGACGGATCCTATCTTGATACACATAGGACACCCTGAGGATCTATCTACACCCAACGAACATGCGGAGGTATGATCTAAATAGATCGGTGACGTGACTGCCATCTAAGTGTAGAAGATGTCTTATGTGCCCACAATGGCATCTCAAGTCTAAGAATCACAAGTGCTACTCAACCCGAGAAGATTCTTATTGATGTTGGTGTACCATCCATTAAGAATCTTCGGTGAGTCGTTCAGTGTTTATCCGCTATAAACAACCCCACACGTCTATACTAGTCTCCAAGACTAATGGTTCATTGAGAAACCATTGGAATCATATATTCCAGTATACGACATGTACTGGTCTCAACGGGTTTACTTTACTGACCAAGTAGTGTAAACCTTGACCAGGAACTGTCTGAGAATGACAACGTCATGATACTACTCAATGTTAGTTGCGACGATTTTGCAACAGTACCATGACTAATCATTCTAAGGTCATTACGTCTTTACCATATAAAAAGATACATTATATTATAGAAACTACATAAATTATTCATAATAATAATTTTTTACAGAAGTATTCAAAAGAAATACAACCGGGAATTGGCGCTCTGAGCACCAACCCCAACAAAATCTCCCATTTGCTCTAGTGCCAATAATGGTTGTATCTAATACCCATCGACTCCACATGTTTATCAAACAGCTTCGGAGGTATGGCCTTCGTCAGCGGGTCTGCTACATTATCTTCACTTGGTACCTTGCACACGACAATATCCCCTCGCGACACAATCTCTCGAATGATGTGGTACTTGCATTCCACATGCTTCGACTTCTGATGCGCCCTCGGTTCCTTTGCTGGCGCAATGGCTCCAGTATTATCACTGTATAACGAATCGCATTCTCGATACTTGGGACAACTCCCAATTCTGTGATAAAGTTCTTTATCCACACAGCCTCTTTTGCAGCTTCAGAAGCTGCAATTTATTCTGCCTCAGTGGTGGAATCTGCTGTCGATCCCTGTTTGGAACTCTTCCAACAAACTGCACCTCCGTTAAGGGTAAAGACAAATCCAGTTGTAGACTTTATATCATCGGGATCCGATTGGAAAATCGAGTCTGTATACCCAATAACCTGCAGTTCGTTTCCTCCCCTCCATATTATTACTTATCCTTGGTACCTTTAAGATACTTTAGGATATGTTTAATGGCCATCCAATGGTCATTACCTGTATTGGACTGATATCGACTAGTTAGGCTAACATCGAAACTGATATCAGGCCTCGTACATAACATGGCATACATTATGCTACCCAAACACGAAGCATAAGGTTGGTTAGACATTCTAACCTTCTCAACTTCTGTTTGTGGACATATCTTCTTTGAAAGATGAATCCCATGTCTGAACGGGTGTTTGCTGTCTTACAGTTACCAAAATTATATCGTTCCAAACTTATTATGTACGTTGATTGGGATAACCCAATCAGCCTCCTTTGTCTATCTCTATAGAGTTTTATCCCTAAAACATAAGAAGCTTCTCCCAGGTCCTTCATGGAGAAATTCTTATAGAGTATGCTTTGACGCTTTGTAACATACCTAAATCATTCCAATGATTAGGATGTCATCAACATATAGGACTAAAAATACGACCATGCTCCCACTGGCCTTCTGATACACACAGGATTCTTCCGAATTCTTGAGAAAACCAGATGATCTAATAATCTCGTCGAATCAAAGATTCCAACTTCGTGAAGCTTGTTTAAGTCCATAAATGGACTTCTTAAGCTTACATACCATGCCTGAGTTTTCGCTGGACGCAAAACCTTCAGGCTGTTCCATATAGATTTCTTCATCAAGAAATCCATTTAGAAAAGCCGTTTTGACATCCATTTGCCAAATCTCGTAGTCATGATACGCAGCTATAGAAAGCAAAATCCGAATAGACTTAAGCATTGCTACTGGTGAAAAAGTTTCATCGTATTCGACGCCAAGTCGCTGCGTGTAACCTTTTGCAACCAGTCGGGCCTTGTAAGTTTCAACCTTACCGTAAGGCCCGCGCTTCCTCTTGTAAACCCATTTACAACCGATAGGAACAATTCCTTCGGGAAGCGGAACCAAGTCCCAAACTTGATTCTCATGCATTGAGTCTATCTCGGATTTCATGGCACTTTGCCATTTCACGGAATCGATGTCCAACATCGATTCTCTATAGGTGAAAGGATCTGTCACTTCAACTAAGAGAACATCCAGACTCTTTTCTTGTATCAAATACAAGTGTTCAGGAGGTCTAGATACCCTTTCCGACCTACGGAGTGTGTGTGTTGAAGGTCCTTCATCTACTTGAACTTCAGGTTCCTCCGTTGGTTCGTTGTTTTCAGGTTGGACTTCATCAAGCTCAACCTGTCTATGATTACCACCTTCTGACAAAAATTCTACTTCTTGAAATTTTGCGAAGCGAGCTACGAACACATTTCGATGCTTGGTATCATAGAACAGATATCCCCTCGTATTCGAAGGATATCCAACAAACCTAAACGTTTGCCCTCGAGGCGAAAGCTTATCGTGCTGAGTCACCCTGACATAGGTAGGACAACCCCAAACCTTAATATAATTAAGATTTGATCTCCTACTGAACCATATCTGATACGGATTCGTAGGAACAGCTTTTGAAGGAATCTTGTTCAAAAGATGTGCGGCTGTTAAGAGAGAGTAGCCCCATAAGTAATAGGGAAAATCTGTGAAACTCAACATTGATCGGACCATATCCAATAAAGTCTGATTTCTCATATCAGACACTCTATTGTGCTGTGGAGTACCTGGAGGAGTATATTGAGCGAGAATCCCATTCTCCTTCATATAATCCATGAACTCACCACTCATATATTCACCGCCTCAATCAGATCGAAGGCATTTAATATATTTACCAGTTTGTTTTTCTACTTCATTTTGGAACTCTTTGAACTTTTCAAAGATTTCCGATTTATGTCGCATCAAATAGACATAATTGTACCATGACAGATCATCGGTAAAGGTAACGAAGTATGAATAACCACTGTGAGCAGTTTGACTTAGTGGACCACATACATCAGAATGTACGATTTCCAGTAAGTTAGTGGCGTGGTGTCCAACACCAGAAAATGGGGCTTTGGTCATCTTACCCTGAATACAGGATTCACAAGTTGGATATGATTCAATGGTAAGATCTGGTATCAAACCATTCCTAACCAATTGGGTAAGGCGTTTAACGCCAATGTGACCAAGCCTCATATGCCAAAGTTCAGTATTATTAATTACAGGTAAACTACGTTTATTAACTCCAGTATTTAATATATCTTTTGAAGTTTGCAATATATAATGACCATGCTGGTTTGGACAACAAAGGATCTGAATATTATTACTATCATATAAATATAAAGAGCTGTTCTTAATATTAATACAAAAGCCTTATGTATCCAATACAAAAAGTGATATAATATTAGCTACACATCCAGGTACAAAATGGCATTCATTTAACAAAAGTGTCCCATTCGGCAATGAGATCTCGCATACTCCCACTGCAACTGCATCCAAAGAGTCTCCACTCCCAAACCGCAACTGCATCTCCCCGGGCTTCAGCATCCTACTTTCCTTCAGCACCTGCAATGAATTGCAAATGTGAATGGGACAAGCATAATCTAAAATCCAGTTGGATGTAACAGCTTCACAAGCCAAAGATAAATCAATAACTGGAAAAATAAATGTACCTGATGTAGATGCTCTATCTCTCCTTAACTGGGCGATGTAATCAGGACAGTTCCTTTTCCAATGCCCAACTTTGCCGCAGTGGTGGCATTTGTCTTCAGAAGCCCTCTTGGGCTTAGCAATCTTCTCCTGTTGTTGAGGACCAAAAGCCTTCTTCTTCTTTCCTTTCTTCTTCTTTCCCTTGGACCATCATTGGGAAGAAGGAGAAATAGAAGTAGTTCTAGGAGGGCGAGTCGGTACTCCCTTCTTAAGGTCCTCTTATGCCGTGAGCAACATCCTATGTAGCTCCTGGTAGGTACAGATAGTCCCATTCATGTTGAAGTACATCACGAACTGGCGATATGAAGCTGGAAGCGAACCAAGAATGACACTCCTACCGAGAATGTCATTCAAGATGAGATTATGTTGCCTCAACTGATCGATCAAATCGATCATCTGAAGAACATGTGGGCTAACATCTTGCCCCTCATCCAAACGCGCATGGAACAGTTCCATTGCGACTTTGTGAACAATCACTTGTTCTTGGTTCTCAAACGATTGTCTCAATCGCGTCATCATACTATAGGAATCTAGCATACCATAGTATTGTTTCTTGAGTTTCGGAGACAGTGAACTAAGGATGTATGATTTAACCCTTAAATCATCATCCTTCCAAGTTTCAAAAATTTGGCGTTCCTCCTCCGAATCATCCGCACCCACAGCAAGGGGCAACGAACCCTCAAGAATATATCCCAGCTTTTCGAAATCGAGGAAAATCCTCAAATCCAATTCCCAGTCGGCGAAGTTCTCAGCGCCTTTCAGTTTGTTCGCATCAAGCATACGCGCAAACTGATTGTGGATTATGCCGCCATCGCCAATCTATCATATAGATCACGAAAAATGGTTAGCAGAAATTAAACAGTTTCATATAATATCAAAAGCATAAACTAGATCATGGATTTTTAATCTAAAAATGCCCATCCCACTAAATCATACAATACTGTAGTCCCCAAACATAATACAAAGATTTAATATTTAAATTAAATACAAATAGTGAAAAGTGGATCCCGTGAATATATTTCAGCTCACAGCAGAGGCACGGTCTGGCCTACGTATATTCATCAGGCAACTCATTTGTCAATCACTCAATAGTGACTCCTGGGTTTCCGGTCCTGGTCGTTTCTCGTTGTCGCTGCGAAGGCAGGCCCACAAGGAGACGTACCAAGGTTAAACTTGTCAATGATAAAATCAAGTTATTTACGTAATCCTGAGAGCTAGGGCACGTTCAGAATTCTGCTTTCGCTTGAATTTATCTAGTATATGATATACATCCGGTATAAATAAATCTCTATCGGCTACACCCTCACAGCAGAGGCACGGTCTCAGATGTAGTCACAGAGAAGTATTCATAAACCGTATTGACAAGACGAACCACATAACATGCATCAAATACATAATTACATTAAAACCTTATTAATCAGGGATTTTCCGCTAAGTGTCATACACCCTAAATCTAATCAAATTAGATTCAAATAAGCATGCATAAAGTCAAGAAAACATGATTAAACATTATTTAATAAAAGCTAATCATTTTAGGGGCCTAGAATCAGACTCGTTCTGATACCATTTTGTAGGGTTTTTAGGGGCTAAATCCGGTAACGCAGCGGAAGCGGTGGAAAATCAATTTTCCGATTTCAAAAATTTTTCTCGGATTAATTAAATAAACATATTTATTTATATTCCAATAATCAAATTATGAAATAAAATTCAATAAATCATATTTAAGTGAATTTACCGAAATGCCCTTACTTGGTATTTTTGTTCATTTTAGTCCGAAATTGATCAAATCAATTTTGAATGATTCTAAATCATTTATAAGATGAACTTAGCATGTTCAAATATTAAAACACCAAGACAGCAAAAATCCCCATTTTTCCTTCCTTGGCCGAGAGCACCACTTTGGTGCCAAAGTGTGCACTTTGTCATTTCATGCATCAAAACACATCAAGATGTAATCCAATCAACATGAAACTTTATATGAATCATATACACATCCAAATGCATAACAAAAATGAAAATCCCCAAATTGGAATTGATCATGAACCCTAATTTTTCAATTTCCTCAAATTGGACAAATTAGACCAAATTGGTTAAATCAATTATTCAATCATCTTTCTGTCTTCTTCCATCCATCCAAGTCTCAACACAATGAAACAACTCAAGATCAAATCTAGGTCATTTACGAGTGGGTCAATAACTCTAGATTAGCAACAAGGTTTCCAAAACCATAAAAGAATGCTTACAACTACAATAGTCACAAACTTCTTTCATCACACATGCTCAACACTTCCAACAAAACTTCCATCATCAAACACAAAGAATAAAGAAATGAATAACTTAAGAACATCATATGATATAGCCTAGATCATAAAAACATTTTCTTATCTAATAGCAAGTTGGAAAAACTTACTAAATCCAAGCTTTTATTTAGTTTTTCCTTTTCTTCTCACAAGCTTCATTGATTTTTCTTTAAATGGTGTTTCTTGTAAAGTGTATTAGGTTATCAAATGAAAGTGAAATGAAAACAATATATACTTGTAACAAATTGGCCTTGGCCGATTTGTCAAGCATTTACCAAAAAAAATAATTTCAATTTCATTTCACAAATTTGATCAAGTTGACAAAATATCTAAAACACCTTTAAGATATTTCTAATTAATTCAACTAAGGCAACTAAGTCATTTAAACCAATATCCAAAGTTAAGATATTTATATTTTAATTAATTTAATAATCCGGATAATCCCAGAGATATAATGTAAACGTCAAATCTCTATGGGGAATTATCCAGTCGACTATTCTATTAGCAATCTCAAAAAGAATATTTAGAACCAGCTTCTAAACTTTACCACGGCCCATGGTTTTATCTGATTGCTAATCTCATGGACTACCTATGCTCTGTACACAGAACTGACGGATCTTCTGATACACAATAGGACAAACCCTGATGATCTATCTACACCCAACACCATGCGGAGGTCTTGATCTAAATAGATCGGTGACGTGACTGCCATCTAAGTGTAGAAGAATGTCTCATGTGCCCCATGGCATCTCAGTCTAAGAATAACATGGCTACTCAAACAGAGAAGATTCTTATTGACGTTGGTGGTACCATCCATTTAAATCTTCGGTGATGTCGTTCAGTGTTATCCGCTATAAACACCCCACGTCTATACTAGTCTCCAAGACTAATGGTGTTAGACAGTAATGACCCATAGCGTCACTATTTTGTAAATGATATTGTATTATTACAAAATCAACTATGTAGTAATGAAATTGCCTTTTACCGTTTTGTAATTTATTTACTTTGATATATAAATGGTAAAAGTCCCTATGATTAGTTCCGGATTGTGATGATATGAGACAGTATCAATCCATAAAGGTTTAATCATTAAATATCCCTAGTCGTAGTATTATCGAGATTGGACATCGATAATGCGGAATAGACTAGTACTGCACTTGTGCATGTTGTGAGGGCACAACGGCATAGTTCTCATATATTTAAGTATTGGATACTTATGCAAGTGCGGTAGGAGGTTGTGTTTTACCGATGGTACGGAAAACAGCTTCGCTCTGGATAGACCCCCGGAGTCCCATTGGTAGTATGTCTGCGTGTCTATGGGAGTCCGCTTCAGGGTAGGTGCATATGATCTTAACCTGAGATTTGCATCGCTAGTACTTACGACAATCGGTAAAATTTAGGTTTGGTGGTCCAGGGCTTTAACGAGTTCTGTGTATACCTCTTCTGGGTTTATCGAGAATCGTAGTGTACTGGGTGTGATGTCAAGATGGAAGTATCACTTCAGACATATGGAGATGATGATCGCGAGGGATACAGAACGAGTACTCTATAATGGTTGCAACCATCGGGATAATATGACTAGGTCAGGATTATCCGATTCAAAGAGACTGGTTGCTTGATGTCCGATATGTGTATCGTACGGGGCAGACACATATCCAGCCCCAGGCCTTACATGTGATCATCCGATACTGGTTCGATATACACTATACTACGGTATACTACGCCTGTTATAGATCTAATATTCCAGTAAGAATATTTCTAGAGAATTGGGTAGGCAGGCATGGCGTTTTGCTAGAAGCTAACCTTGTCTTGTAAATCGGTAAAAACGTAGTACTTGTACGTACGTGTTCGAATAGTTCGACAACCGGATTTACTGCCAACATATCTAGAGGTCTCTTGGGTCGCTTCCCGAAGATTCACCGATGACGTATGATTCAAACTCGATTAATCTTGGATTAATTACGGAGAGACTTTATCTTGGATAAAGTACTAAATAAGAGAGAGAACGATTAATTTAGAATTAATCGTAAAATTATTATATTCGATATAATAATCGGAATTCGATTTCGACGCGAAATGAAATTAGATTTTAATTCGGGCAAACGAGTTAATTTAGAATTAATTCGTTAGCGACGTAAATAATAATTTCGCTAGGCGCAATTATTTATTTAAATTCGATTTAATTAACGTCGCGACGTAAGCTCGGTATTTCGGAAATATCGAACCCGAACGCGTGAGTGCTCGTGGGCCCACTTTCATTTGGAAACGTGTGGGGCCCACATGACACTTGTCATTATTTGCATTATTTAATCAAGATGTAATGCATGAAGATAGTGTACAAAGCACTCAAGGGTATTGCATGGAAATTGAGTGTTAGACACTCTAAGTCTTTGCATGGTTTGTGTCATAAGTATATTATTATTTAATATAATTATGACATAAATATAAATTGATTTTTGAGACAAAAATCAATGACTTCTCTCCCTCTCTAATTACCGAAACTGTGAGTTTCTTGGCTCTCCATTTTTTCAGGTTTTGTTGCAAAGGCTTGAAGAATTTGTGTTTGTTTGGAACATAAAAAACACATCTTTGGCTAGCACCATCAAGGGATCATACAAGGTGTTATGGGAAACTCATCTTAGAGCTTGGAAGGATCAACTTAAGCTTGGAGCTTCTCTTTACTACTGCTTGGCCGAATTCCCCACTGCACAAAGGAGCAATTTTCGCTTCATCATTGCATCCACATTTGGTTTTTGTGAGTATTGTTTCCGCCATTACTTCAATCTAGTTCATTCTTATATATATCTTGCTTGTTTTTGATCTTGGGATATGGTTATAGATTTCCAACAATGGTATCATTGAGCCTAAAAATGCATGCAAATATATTAGGATGTTATTTGGGGAAAATTGTTTGAAGCATGATTTGATGAGTTTGCTTGATTAAATATGCTTAGATGTATGTTAAATGGATTATACATCATCAATTTCATGGAAAATAAATTGGATTAATTTTTCCACCCCAAATGAGGCTTGGCCGAATACATGCAAGCATGAGGACTATGATTTTTTAATTTTAAGACATTGGATGACTTGAAATAATATGGAGATGATCATTTGTGACTTGATTGGATTGAAAACGAAATCGGAACCATATTAATCACCTTGGCCGAATGCTTGATGATGATTAGGGACTTGATTTTTTGATTAAATAATGTTGGACATGTATTTAAGATAAAAAAATATGATTAATAGATTAATTTGATATTTTGGGAATATTGATTTAAAGGATTAATCATGAAAATACACTTTAATTAATTAAGTTATAAAATTTGGAATTTTAAATTTAGTTAATTGGGCTTAAATTGGAATTGGGCCTAAAACTATTATATTTGGTCATAAATGGGCTTGGTTGGGCCAAGTAGATTTGGACCATTTGGATTGGATCCAAAATGGGCCTAATCACACCATTTAAGTCCAAATGTAATAAATGGGCTTTTATGTTTAATTGGGCCTTATGGGCTTGATATTGATTTTATGGCAAATGAGGGTGATTCCTTATTGGGCTTGGAAATTGGGTTTGACCCACATTGACCAAGGCCCAAGCCTAATGAAATCAATAGAAAGCCCATCGGACTTTAATTAAACGGACATTAGATGTTAGTTGGGCTTTGAGACCCAATAGTACTAGATTTGGAATCTAAGTTATAAAAGCACAATAAAAGTGTATATATTTAATTTAGAATTAAATAAAGGATTAGTATTGAATACGACTTAAATTGGATTTAACGAGTAGTTCGATATAATTCGTGAATTCATACCATATGTATTTATTCACAAAACGAGTTGGACTCGCGCAAATGCAAACAATTGTTTGAACATTGTATTGTCACCTAATTAAAGACTAATTAATTGGATTTGATTGGTTGTATAACATGCCTTGAATGAATGAATGAATGTGGATGTGTTGTATGAATAGTGTATATCGGATGGATATTAGAAGGGAAGGGTAATTTTAGAAATTATTGTAAATTTGGAATTTATAAATTGGACCTGCGTGTCCAGCCTTATCTCTTTATCTCTTTGTATTCTCTTCTCACCTAATTCCCCTCAATGTAAATGAGGTTTCTCTTATTGTATTATGTAATTGGGTAGAAGTAGAATAGTGCTAGCGGGGAGAGGAAAGGGAGTGATTTGTTCTAGGAACAAGTTGTTTATATATCCATCCGCATATCACTATTACTTTACTTTACGCGCTTTATGATGTTTTAGAAGCATGCTTAAGGGTGTATGATGATGAGACCTAACAAAGATAAATTAATTGGTTGCCAATTACGCGAAAAATCCCTCAAACAATATTAAGCGATTTTCCTTCCGTTGAATGATTCTTTCTCAAGATCCGAAATTGGCATTGGTTTGTTGGCCAAAGTCAAGACCTTTGTCAATTGAGGATGTGTTTGAATCATGAGAGTTTTGTTCCACATCGGTGTCCTGTCCAAGTTGTGATTTGTTGGCCAAAGTCAAGATCACTTCTTGTCCATCGACATTGATTACGAAACTTTCCTTGTCAATGGGTCCCGCTTAACTGGAATCATTAGGTTTGTTGTGCCAAAGCCAAGGCTTAGTTGATTCAGAGGAAATGGTTAGGAAAATGTATTGGATACATTGACGTATGTATTAGATATATATGTTTTGGACTTGGATGTCCACCTACCGGATCTAGGAATTGGATGGGATCCAATTGATCTTCGAGATCTACCTAGTTAAATATCATACAACTTGTTGGCCAAAGTCAAGGTTGTGTGTTATTTAACGGGATCCTAGCCCACTAGGAAATTGGATTTCCCGAGTACTCAACAGAGGGTTAGAGACTTGTAGAAAATAGTGGGAGGCTAGTATTGAGTTTGCAATTTCATTCAGATACTTAGCTTTACGCGCTTACAAAATTTATTTCGTCAATTTTTAACATTAGTTGGACTAATAAAATGTTATTTTTTTTATGTAACAGTTTGACTGTACCCATTTATCGTTAACTAGATAATTAGATTATCGTAGTTAAGATGGCAAACAAGGAAATGTCCGTGACATAATCATGGGTGTAATATGTTCAAGGGCACCAACTTCGCCGACTGGGAAATGAACCTAAGGATAGTCCTTGGGGCGGAGAGGATACTGTATACGATACAAAGACCTCTCGGGCCTAAGCCCACTGAGCCACTTGAGCTGGAGTTATGGAAAACTCACAGTGATGATAGTGACACGGCTCAGTCGATCATGCTTGCTTCAATGACTCAACACTTTCGTCGCCAAAATAGGGACTTGGATCCTTATAATATGATGGCAAGATTGCAAGATCTTCACCGCACTAATAAGCGGATGGCGAGGTACGAGTTAGTGAAGAAAATCTTTCGCTCCCGTATGACTGATGGTAGTTCTGTTGAGGTCCATGGGACTCAAATGATAGCCGATATTGATGAATTGGTTAATATGGGTATAGTCTTGGAGGCTGAGCTGGCTATAGATGTACTTTTACAGTCACTACCCGATACTTGGAAACAGATTGTCATCAACTACAAATTGATGAATTCGGATGACTCTTGGAGAGTTATTGTCGATTCTCAAGGAGTCAGAGAAAGAACTTCTGAAAGGCAACAAGCGCGAGGCGCACTTTGCAACAACATCTCAAACGCCGAAAGCTGGGCTCAAGGCAACTGGGGGTGTTAAGAAGAAAAAGCATAAGAACAAAGGCAAGGCCAAGTCAACAAAGGCTTCTGGGAAGCCAAGGGACAAGTCTCAAGATGTTTGCCTGAAATGCGGCAAGAGAGGTCACTGGAAGCGTGACTGCCGCATGAACAAGGGACATAAGGAGGACATACAGGCGGGCAAGGCTCCGGCCTCAGGTATGTTTGTTATTGAAATAAATATGACTACTTCCAGTCTTAATAAAAATTGGATTTTTGATTCTGGCTGTGGTTCTCATATTTGTACTGATGTGCAGGATCTGCATGATAGCAGGAGACTGGCTTCGGGGGAGGTAGATCTACGAGTTGGAAATGGAACTTCTGTTGCTGTTTTGGCCGTAGGCACTTTTGTTTTGGAACTGCCCTCGGGGCATGTACTTAAACTATATGACTGTTATTTTGTTCCTAGTTTAACTAGGAATATTATTTCTGTATCTTTGTTAACCCAAACAGGGTACACTTTTGTATTCAAAAACACCAGGTGTTATTTATATATGAATGATGCAGAAATTTGCAGTGCTGATGCAAATAATGGTCTTTATATTTTGAATATAAATGAATCTCCAAAATGTAAAATAACAAACAAAAGGCTCAAAATGAGTAATCCAAAAGAAGAAACTTATTTGTGGCATTGTCGTCTGGGACACATCAACAAGACTCGCATATCCACACTTTCGAAGAGTGGGTACTTGGACGGATTTGATCCAAATTCATATGACGTCTGCGAATCTTGTTTATTAGGCAAAATGCCTAAATCACCTTTTAGTGGTAAAGGTGAACGTGCCACTGAACTGTTAGCCCTCGTTCATAGTGACGTTTGTGGGCCCATGTCTAGCCAGGCTAGAGGTGGATATCGATACTTCGTAACCTTTACGGATGATGCATCACGTTATGGTTATGTGTATCTAATGATGCACAAGTCGGAAACTTTTGAGAAATTCAAAGAGTTTCGACACGAAGTTGAAAAACAAACAGGCAAGAGTATTAAAACATTACGGTCGGACCGTGGTGGCGAATACTTAAGTAATGAGTTTCAAGATTACTTGAAAGAATATGGTATTCTTTCACAATGGACTCCTCCTGGAACACCACAATTAAATGGTGTGTCTGAACGGAGAAACCGTACCTTGCTTGATATGGTAAGGTCGATGATGAGTCGCACTGAGCTGCCTATATCCTTCTGGGGACATGCATTAGAAAGTGCAATTCTTATTTTGAATAGGGTTCCGTCAAAGTCTGTTGAACAGACTCCGTATGAGATATGGACAGGAAAGAAACCAGGTTTCTCATTCCTGAAGATTTGGGGTTGCTGGGCATACGTCAAACGTTTGGAAGGTACCAAACTTGAACCCAAATCAGATAAATGCCTATTTGTTGGATATCCTAAGGAAAACCAAAGGATATTACTTCTATAACCCAAAGAGAACAAAGTATTTGTTGCTCTACATGCGGTTTTCCTTGAGAAGGAATTCCTAAATGCAGTGTTTAGTGGGAGGAAAGTAGAACTCGATGAAAGTCGTAGTGATACTGTTCCTGGCAATGAATCAAGAACGGAACATGAACAGTCCATCCAGGATGAGACTGAACCACAATCTTCAGTTACACAAGGACTACGTAGGTCGGAGAGAGTCAGGGTAATACCTGAGAGGTATGGATTCCTGATCTCACCTCATGTAGATATTAATCTTATTGAGGATACTGAACCGGCTACGTATGAGGAAGCGATACAAGGTATCGAATCCACTTTATGGCAAGAAGCCATGAAGGCCGAAATGGATTCCATGTATACCAACCAAGTTTGGACACTGGTTGATGCACCAGAAGGCGTAAAGCCTATTGGATGCAAATGGGTCTTCAAAAGAAGACAGACATGGATGGCAACGTTCAAACGTACAAAGCTAGGCTCGTAGCGAAGGGGTATCGTCAACAACTTGGAGTTGATTATGACGAAACTTTCTCACCCGTTGCCATGATTAAATCCATTCGGATAATGCTTGCAATAGCTGCATATTACGATTACGAAATATGGCAGATGGACGTTAAAACCGCTTTCCTTAACGGAAACCTGTTGGAGGATGTTTATATGCAACAACCTGACGGTTTTATCGCACCAAGACTTGCAAACAAGGTTTGTAAGTTAAATCGGTCCATTTATGGACTGAAGCAAGCATCGAGGTCATGGAACCAACGTTTTGATGAGGTCATAAAAGAATATGATTTCATTCAAAACGTAGATGATCCTTGTGTATACAAGAAGGTTAGTGGGAGTGCACTGACTTTTATTGTCCTTTATGTCGACGATGTATTGCTTATAGGCAATGACATTCCCATGTTAACGTCGGTGAAAGCTTGGCTTTCATTGAAATTCTCCATGAAAGATCTGGGAGAAGCAGCTTTTATTCTAGGAATAAAGATCTACCGGGATAGATCTAGAAGGCTACTTGGACTCTCCCAGAGTACATATATTGATAAAGTGTTGAAGAGATTCAACATGGATCAGTCCAAGAAGGGACTGTTGCCAACATCACATGGCGTCTTTCTATCTAGGGACATGTGTCCTAAAACACAAGATGAGAGAGACAACATGAGTCGGACTCCGTTCGCCTCGGCAGTCGGATCGATCATGTATGCCATGATATGTACACGACCTGATGTGTCCTATGCTTTGAGCATGTGCAGTCGATATCAGGCCGATCCAGGACAGGATCACTGGATGGCGGTTAAGAATATCCTTAGGTATCTTAAAAGAACTAAGGATGTTTTCTTAATCTATGGAGATGGAGAACTTGAGGTATCTGGGTATACCGATGCAAGTTTCCAAACCGACAGAGACGACTTCAAGTCGCAAACCGGGTACATATTTTGCTTGAATAACGGAGCAGTGAGCTGGAAATCTTCCAAGCAAGATACTGTTGCCGATTCAACGACTGAAGCGGAGTATATTGCAGCAGCTGAAGCAGCAAAAGAGGCAGTTTGGATCCGAAAATTCCTAATTGGATTAGGAGTAGTTCCGTTAGCAGCTGAGCCCGTTCCATTGTATTGTGACAATAGCGGGGCTATAGCACAGGCTAAGGAACCAAGGTCTCATCAACGATCCAAACATGTTCTTCGACGATTCCATCTGATTCGAGAGATCATACATCGTGGCGATGTGAAGATCGAGAAGATCGCATCAGAGGATAATATTGCAGATCCGCTGACGAAGGCTATTCCTCGGGAAAAGTTTGAGCGACATGTACATAGTTCAGGTATTAGATGCTTGAGTGACTGGCTATAGGCCAAGTGGGAGATTGTTAGACAGTAATGACCCATAGCGTCACTATTTTGTAAATGATATTGTATTATTGTACAAAATTAACTATGTAGTAATGAAATTGCCTTTTACCGTTTTGTAATTTATTTACTTTGATATATAAATGGTAAAAGTCCCTATGATTAGTTCCGGATTGTGATGATATGAGACAGTATCAATCCATAAAGGTTTAATCATTAAATATCCCTAGTCGTAGTATTATCGAGATTGGACATCGATAATGCGGAATAGACTAGTACTGCACTTGTGCATGTTGTGAGGGCACAACGGCATAGTTCTCATATATTTAAGTATTGGATACTTATGCAAGTGCGGTAGGAGGTTGTGTTTTACCGATGGTACGAAAACAGCTTCGCTCTGGATAGACCCCCACGGAGTCCCATTGGTAGTATGTCTGCGTGTCTATGGGAGTCCGCTTCAGGGTAGGTGCATATGATCTTAACCTGAGATTTGCATCGCTAGTACTTACGACAATCGGTAAAATTTAGGTTTGGTGGTCCAGGGCTTTAACGAGTTCTGTGTATACCTCTTCTGGGTTTATCGAGAATCGTAGTGTACTGGGTGTGATGTCAAGATGGAAGTATCACTTCAGACATATGGAGATGATGATCGCGAGGGATACAGAACGAGTACTCTATAATGGTTGCAACCATCGGGATAATATGACTAGGTCAGGATTATCCGATTCAAAGAGACTGGTTGCTTGATGTCCGATATGTGTATCGTACGGGGCAGACACATATCCAGCCCCAGGCCTTACATGTGATCATCCGATACTGGTTCGATATACACATATATACTACGGTATACTACGCCTGTTATATCTAATATTCCAGTAAGAATATTTCTAGAGAATTGGGTAGGCATGGCGTTTTGCTAGAAGCTAACCTTGTCTTGTAAATCGGTAAAAACGTAGTACTTGGTACGTACGTGTTCGAATAGTTCGACAACCGGATTTACTGCCAACATATCTAGAGGTCTCTTGGGTCGCTTCCCGAAGATTCACCGATGACGTATGATTCAAACTCGATTAATCTTGGATTAATTACGGAGAGACTTTATCTTGGATAAAGTACTATAAAAAGAGAGGAACGATTAATTTAGAATTAATCGTAAAATATTATATTCGATATAATAATCGGAATTCGATTTCGACGCGAAATTGAAATTAGATTTTAATTCGGGCAAACGAGTTAATTTAGAATTAATTCGTTAGCGACGTAAATAATAATTCGCTAGGCGCAATTATTTATTTAAATTCGATTTAATTAACGTCGCGACGTAAGCTCGGTATTTCGGAAATATCGAACCCGAACGCGTGAGTGCACGTGGGCCCACTTTCATTTGGAAACGTGTGGGGCCCACATGACACTTGTCATTATTTGCATTATTTAATCAAGATGCAATGCATGAAGATAGTGTACAAAGCACTCAGGGTATTGCATGGAAATTGAGTGTTAGACACTCTAAGTCTTTGCATGGTTTGTGTCATAAGTATTATTATTTAATATAATTATGACATAAATATAAATTGATTTTTGAGACAAAAATCAATACTTCTCTCCTCTCTCTAATTACCGAAACTGTGACAGTTTCTTGGCTCTCCATTTTTTCAGGTTTTGTAGCAAAAGGCTTGAAGAATTTGTGTTTGTTTGGAACATAAAAAACACATCTTTGGCTAGCACCAACAAGGGATCATACAAGGTGTTATGGGAAACTCATCTTAGAGCTTGGAAGGATCAACTTAAGCTTGGAGCTTCTCTTTACTCTGCTTGGCCGAATTCCCCACTGCACAAAGGAGCAATTTTCGCTTCATCCATTGCATCCACATTTGGTTTTTGTGAGTATTGTTTCCGCCATTACTTCAATCTAGTTCATTCTTATATATATCTTGCTTGTTTTTGATCTTGGGATATGGTTATTAGATTTCCAACAAATGGTTCATTGAGACATTGGAAATCATATATTCCCATATACGACTGTTACCGGTCTCACGGTTTACTTACTGACCAAGTATGTAAACCTTGACCAGGAACTTCTGAGAATGACAACGTCATGATACTACTCAATGTCATTGCGACGCTTTTGCAACACGTACCATGACTAATCATTCTAAGGTCATTACGTCTTTACCATATAATATAGAATTATATATAGAAACTGCATATATTATTCATAATAATAATGTTTTACGAGTATTCAAAAGAAAGACAACCGAGAATTGGCGCTCTGAGCACCAACCCCAACACCTTTGTATAAGAACACTGAGTGTTTTGTTTATAAAGATGATATTGAGATATTACACAGATGTGAATAATGGTCTTTTATTTTTGAATATAAACGAATCTCAAACATATAACATGACAACAAAAAACTCAAATTGAGTAAAACGGGTGAGACTTATTTGTGGCATTATCATCTGGGACACATTAACAAAACTCATATATCCACACTTTTGAAGAATGTATACTTGGACAGATTTGATCCTAATTCATATGATGTATGCGAATCTTGTTTGTTAGGAAAAATGCCTAAAACACATTTTAGTGGTAAAGGTGTACGTGCCACCGAGCTGTTAGCCCTCATTCATAGTGACTTATGCGGGCCCATGTCTAGCCAGGCTAGAGGTGGATATGAATACTTCGTAATCTTTATGGATGATGCATCGCGTTATGGTTATGTGTATCTTATGAAACACAAGTCGGAAACTTTTGAGAAATTCAAAGAGTTTCGACACGAAGTAGAAAAATAGACTGGCAAAAGTATTAAAACATTGTAGTCGGACCGTGGTGGAGAATACTTAAGCAATGAGTTTCAAGATTACTTGAAAGAATATGGTATTCTTTCACAGTGGACTCCTCCCGGAACACCTCAATTGAACGGTGTATCCGAACGGAGAAATCAAACTTTATTGGACATGGTAAGGTCAATGATGAGTCGCACAAAGCTACCGATTTCCTTCTAGGGATACGCATTAAACAGGGAAATACTTATTTTGAATAAGGTTCCGTCAAAGTCTGTTGAACAGACTCCATATGAAATATGGACAGGAAAGAAATCGAGTTTCTTATTCTTGAAGATTTGGGGATGCTGGGCATATGTTAAACGTTTGGATAATACCAAACTAAACCCAAATCGGATAAGTGTCTATTTGTAGGTTATCCTAAGGAAACGAAAGGATATTATTTCTACAACCCACAAGAGAACAAAATATTGTTTGCTCTTCATGCAGTTTTCCTAGAAAATGAATTCATGAATGCAGTGGTAAGTGGGAGGAAAGTAGAACTCAATGAAAATCAGAGTGATATTATTCCTGGCACCGACCCCCTCACGGAACACCAACAGCCCATCAGGGATGAGACTGTTCCACACTCTTCTAATACACAAGAACCACGTAAGTCAGAGAGAGTCAGAAAAGAACCTGAGAGGTATGGGTTTCTGATCTCAGCTCATGTAGACATTAATCTTATTGAGGAAGATGAACCGGATACGTATGAGGAAGCGATATAAGGTATCGACTCCTATTATGGCAAGAAGCCATGAAGTCCGAAATGGATTCCATGTATACCAACCAAGTTTGGACACTGGTTGATGTACCAGAAGGCATTAAGCCTATTGGTTGTAAATGGGTCTTCAAAAGGAAGACAGATATGGAAGGCAACATACAAACGTACAAAGCTAGGCTTGTAGCTAAAGGTTATCATCGACGACATGGTGTCGATTACGACGAGACTTTTTCACCTGTTGCCATGATTAAATCCATTCGGATAATGCTTGTTATTGCTGCATATTTCGATTATGAAATATGGCAGATGGATGTCAAAATCGCTTTCCTTAACGGAAACCTTTTGGAGGCTGTTTATATGCAACAATCTGATGGATTTGTCGTACCAAGACATGCAAATAAGGTTTGCAAGTTAAACCGATCCATTTATGGATTAAAGCAAGCATCGCATTCTTGGAACCAACGTTTTGATGAGATCATAAAAGAATATGGTTTCATTCAAAACGAAGATGATTCTTGTTTATATAAGAAGGTTAGTGGGAGCACACTGACATTCATTATCCTATACGTTGATGATGTATTGCTTCTTGGAAATGACATTCTCATGCTACAATCGGTGAAAACTTGGCTTCATTAAAATTCTCCATGAAAGACCTGGGAGAGGCAGCCTTTATTATAGGAATAAGTATCTACCATGATAGATCTAGAAAGCTATTGGCACTCTCCCGGAGCTCGTACATTGACAAAATGTTGAAGAGATTCAACATAGATCAGTCCAAGATGGGGCTGATTCTGGTGTCACATGGCATCTCTCTATCGAAGGATATGTGTCCTAAAACTCAAGATGAGAGAGATGCAATGATTCGGATCCAATATGCTTCAGCAGTCGGATCGATCATGTACGCCATGATATGTACGCGATGCTTTGAGCATGTGCAGTCGTTATCAGGCCGATCCAGGTGATGGTCACTGGATTGCTGTAAAGAACATCCTTAAGTATCTTAGACGAACAAAAGATGCGTTCTTAGTTTATGGGGAAGGAGAAATTGAGGTGACTGGGTTCACCGATGCAAGATTCCAAACCGATAAAGACGATTGTAAGTCACAATCAGGGTACATATTTTGTTTGAACAACGGAGCAGTGAGCTGGAAATCTTCCAAGCAATAGACTGTTGCCGATTCAACAACAGAAGCAGAATATATTGCTGCAGCTGAGGCATCAAAAGAAGCAGTTTGGATCCGTAAATTCCTAATTGGATTAGGAGTAGTTCCGTTAGCAGCTGAGCCTGTACCTTTGTATTGTGACAATAATGGGGCTATCACACAGGCTAAGGAACCACAGTCTCATCAACGATCTAAGCATGTACTTCAACGATTTCATCTGGTTCGTGAGATCATACATCGTGGCGATGTGAAGATCGAGAAGATCGCATCAAATGATAACATTGCAGATCCGCTGACGAAAGCTATATCTCAGCAAAAGTTTGAGCGACATGTACATAGTTCAGGTGTTAGATACTTGAGTGATTGGCTATAGGCCAAGTGGGAGATTGTTGGACAATTATGACCCATAACATCACTATTTGTAAAGAATATTGTGTTTTTGTACAAATTAACTATGTGACAAAAGGAAATTGTTATTTTATCATTATTGTAATTGGATTACTTAGATATATATAATGATAAAAGTCCATATGGTTAAATCGGATTAATAAGATATGAGACAATATTAATCCACGAACGTTTTAATCATTAAATATCCCTAGTCGAAGTATTATCGAGACTGGACATTGATAGTGCGGAATAAACTAGTATTACACTTATGCGCGTTATGGAAGCTTAACGGCATAGTTCTCATAAATTTAGGTATTGGATACTTATACAAGTGTAATAAGAGGTTCTGTTAGTCGTTGGACCAGGAACAGTTCGCTCTGGATAGACCCACTCGGAATCCCATTGGTAGTATGACTATGTGTCTATGGGAATCCGAATTAGGGTAGATGTATGTGATCTTTAACCTGAGATTTACGTCGCTATTACTTTCGACAATCAATTTACTTTAGTATTGGTCGTCTGGAGCTTTAACAGGTTCTGTGTATGCCTGTATTGGGTTTACTGAGAATCGTAGTGTATTGGATGTGATGTCAAGATGGGAGTATCACTTCAGTCATATGGAGATGATGGTCACACAGGATACGGAACTAATACTCTTAAAAGTTGCAGCTATCGGGATAATATGACTAGGTCATGACTTCCCGATTACAGAGAATAGTTACACGGGATCCGATATATGCTTCGTACAAGGCAGACACAAGCTAGCCCTATGCCTAGCACGTGACATCTGATACTGGATTGTATTTGTATTATATAGTATTACTAAGCCTGATACAGATGATATTCCTCGGTGAATATTTCTGGAGAATTGGGTAGGCACGGTGCTTTGTTAGAAGCCAACCATGTCTTGTAAATTGGTGAGAACGTGGTACGGGGTATGCACGTGTTCGGATAGTCCGATAACCATATTTACTGCCAACATATCCAGGAATCTCTTGGGTCGCTTCCCAAAGATTCACCAATGACATTTGACTCAATAGAACTAATTTGGGATTAATCATGAGAGAGAAAATTAAGCTGGGATTAATTGCGGCAAGAATTAATCTGAGATTAAATTCGTATAGAAGAGAGAACGCGATTAATTTAGAATAAATCGAAAAAATAAATTTAATAGTTAAATTGGATTTTTCTATTTAATTTATTTATTTGGGGCTAAAATAATATATCGGATATATTAATTGAAATCGGATTTCAATACGAAATTAAAATTGGATTTTAATTCGGGCGAACGAATTAATTTAGAATTAATTCGTAAGCGACTATCGTAATAATTTTACGAGGCATAATTATTTAATTAAATTGGATTTAATTATGTCGCGACGATAAATTCGTTTAATCGGAATTAAACGAACCCGATAAAATTACCCGTGACTTAGTTGTGTGTTAGAGAAGCCAACTTAAATTTTGAATTTAAAAGTGGTGGGACCACTTGACTTACGTCAAATGTCAAAACTTGATGGAAGTAGTTGGGTTATTTTATGAATTGCATTTAACACACACACCTACCAATTTTTGGTAATAACACAACTATCCACTCTTTTCTCCCTTGGCTTGGCCGATTGCTTCTCTCTGGCAAGTGAAAATTTTGGTTCAAAATTTTCATCAAAGCTAACACTTGGGAGTCATTTGAGGTGATAGGGAAACTCACCCAAGGCACAAACAACTCAAACAACAAGCTTGGAGCTTCATCCAAAAGAAATTTCGAATTTCTCCAAATCAATGTAAGTGATTCTGCCACTTTTACTTGATTTTTCACACATAAAATCACATTTAGGATCTTCTGGCATGTCTTAGAGACTAATAGTTGATGGGATTCGATTTCGAAATCCAATACAAGTCCAGGAGTGAAAACCGTGCTACTGATGCCCTTTCCCGAAAGCCATACCTGTTAACAACTGGTCCATAACTGTTGGATACTGATTCCACTCAACTATCATGTACTGTACTTGATCCTGCTCAACAATTAGTTGCCTTGTCTGTTTCCATGTATGCAGGGTTGGAAGGCTTGGACAAGGAGACCCAGATAGACACACGACTTCATAACATCATCCAAGACTTGATTAGCACCCCAGTGAGCCATTCAGGGTATAGTCTTCGAAAAGGTTGTCTTCTATCCAAGGTAAATTGGTGCTACCAAAGAATTCTCCGAGAGTCTCTCAACTGCTAGCCGAATTCCACTATACTTCATAAGGGGGACACTCGGGATTTTTTCGTACATACAAGCACATATCATCCATTGTTCACTGGGAGGGTATAATAAAGGATGTTCAATAGTTTGTTTCTACCTGCGATGCCAACGCAGTAAGTATTAGGCGCTTAAACATGGTGGGTTGTTGCAGCCACTTCCAATCCTAACTCAACCATGGAACGACGTTTCGATGGATTTTATCAGTGGATTACCTAAATCCCTTGGTGTAGATACAATTTTCATAGTGGACCGCCTTACCAAATATGCTCATTTCCTTCCTTTGGCACATCCCTACTCTGCTAAAGATGTCGATGCACTATTCGTTAAGGAAGTGGTGCGCCTTCACGGGTATCCACAGACCATTACCTCAGATCGTGACTTCATTTTTGTTAGCACCTTTTGGTCGGAATTATTCAAACATTCGGGTACATCACTCCACATGAGCTCCGTTTATCATCCCCAAACGAATGGTTAAACAAAAGGTGTAAACAGTTGCTTGGAAACTTACCTCTGTTGCTTTGTCAGCTATAAATCGAAAATGTGTGGTCGAAATGGCTATCTTGGGCTGAGTATTGGTACAACACGACTTATCAGGCGGCTGCAGGAATGACACCATTCAAGGCTCTATATGGTCGTGACCCTCCTGTTTTTCTGAAATTTTCGGGTATTGGTTCAGCTGTGGACGAGGTGCAGCACCAAATTCTGGACCGAAATACCATTCTTGGTGAGCTTAAGGATCATCTGTTGACTGCCCAGAACCGGATGCGGTGCCAAGCAAATCGGAAGCGTCGGGATATCTCATTTGTTGTTGACGACATGGTTTTCTTACGGTTGCAGCCTTACCGCTTCAAATCCTTGGCCAGAAAGACTTGTGAGAAGCTCAGCCCTAGATTTTATGGACCTTACAAAGTGTTAAAACGCATTGGCGAAACTGCTTACCGCCTTGCACTCCCTTCCACTGCAAAGATCCATCCTGTTTTTCATTCCTCACAACTCAAAAAGTCACTCTCTCCTACGACCCCAGTGCAACCTCTACCACCCTTCCTCTCTGAGGAACTGGAGCTTCAGGTCTATCCTGAAACCATTCGCCAATCCCGAAGGCTGCTGAATGGAGAGCTGGAGGTACTCGTGAAGTGGCTCCACTTGCCTGATTTTGAGAGTACATGGGAACCTTATCATACAATCCAACTGCAATTTCCTCTCTTCCACCTTGAGGACAAGGTGAAACTGGCAGAGGGGAGTAATGTTGCACCTCAGGTGACTCAAGCTTATTACAGGAGGCCCAAGCCCAATAACAAGAACCAAGGGATGACCCAAGCTGTGTAACGACCACTTCAGCATGACACGTAGCTGGTAGTTACAACAATAGGCAATTGTAATGAGTTGTTATAAGGGAGGGAGAGGGGGGGGGGGGAATTTGTAAGGGGAAAAAGTGTGGGAATTGTGGGATTCTGTTTTGAGGTTCTAGCCTTGGAGCTAGAGGTCGTTTAGTGTTTTCTTTTTATTAATATTACTCAATGAACACAGATCTATTACTATAGCTTCATCTCCATTTTCTTTTCATTTCTTTGATTCAACCATTACAACTCATACACAGACATATATTCATTCAACAGTAAATACATTCTTGCAAATCTCATTGGGACCTAACACTTAGCAATCATTGTCATATCTTACTGCTGCATTTAAGTCATTCTTTGGCAATTTATTGCTTGCATAGAATTGTAATATGAATTTATATTCAGGCAAAAGCATGGGTCTTCCATGGAATTTGAGTCTTTTCTTTCTTATCTCTTTCTTTGTCTGTTTATTAATTAATTAATTTTATTATTATTTTATAAACATGGCCTTCGGATTGACTATATATCATTTTTAGAATAGAGATTTACTTAATATTCCACATTTCCATAACTTATTACTAATAAGTACAATGTCCTGAGTTAATACACATTAAATCCTAGTACTTTTTTTTTTTTTTTTAATTTTTTTGCATTTTATTTCTCTTTAGTATTTTTTGACTAAATTGACATTTGACTAGCTTTTTCTTTCCGTTTTTCCCTTTTGGACAAATTAAGTCTAATTTAATGCTTAAGCCCTTAGCTCATCTGTAGTTATCTCATTTATAACAAAACCGTATTCATTATTTTCGTTTCGTCAACAAATCATCTTTAACCATCGATCAACTCTATAATGCATAATCCGAATAATTAATGAACTCATATTGTTCGATTAATTCACTAGATCGACTTCAATCAACTGATTTCAATTTGATTTCTTCTTCTGCTTTATTTTTAATTTTTTTTTTGGCGTTAATCATGTATATTTTTTTTTTAAATTTTTTTTATATGATGTTTTTATTTTAGTTGTACCAGTTAATGCATTTGTTTTTTTTCAACTTTTTGATTTTGTTGTTAAATTTATAGTTTTCAGTTTTTGATTTTTACTTGTTTGAATCAGTTGTTTTGTCAGTTTTGCTTGTTTATCCCTCCTAATTAAGTTCTTGCTAATTTTTATTTATTGGTTTTTATTTCTGTTCTGTTTGTAACTACATTCATATGCTGTGACTTGTGACAATGTTTACTTTGTTCATGTCAGTCACTATGTTACTTTGTTTAGATTCATATGTTTCCTTTGACAATGTTAATTTGTTAAGATGACAGTCACTATGAGTTCATGTATTATACATTGAATTTGTTTTGAGTTGTTGTATTCAGTTGATTTTGAGTCACGGCTCTATTTTATAAAATGTATTTATTTATTTTTCCCACAACAATTTGTTGTTAAAGAAGATGAGTGTGTCAGACAGTTTCTTGATTTCAAAAGCGTTATATGGCTGGTTAAATTTTGTGTTCCTATTATTTGAACATACCAACAGTTGCTGATATATGTACTGGAATGTGTGCTAGGTTTGATTTTGTTGATAGATCTAGGTTTCAATTGTCTGTATCGTTTCCTGGATATCAAAAAGATTGTGATATGGTAGTTTTGCTTCTATCTATTGTTGCAGTCATGTTGATTAGACTGTAACGGAAGTAGTTTAATTTCTTATTCAATTGCACTACTTTCATAGAACGCCGTCGTCTCATCTCTTGTATCTATTTTCCCATCCCTCATGTAGGGTGTCACGGGTCCGGTACGGTCACGCGGGTCGTGCGACCCGAACCCGAAATTTGAGGGGTGAAACCCAATCGGATCGTGTAGTCGGGTCGGTCAAAAAAATAAAATTTTTAATGAATTAATTATTTTGAAATATAATTATTAATTATTTTATGTCCCGAAAATATCTTATATATAAAGTTTCAAGACAATAAAAGTAATAAATAAATGAAATAATAATAAAAACTTTAAAAAAATATTAAATTTCTTTTAAAAAAATATTAAATTTTTTAAAAAATAATAAAAATATTATAGTTTCGGGTCGGATCGGGTTTTAATATCAAACCCGTGACCCAACCCGTAAATTTCGGATCGGGTCGGGTTAACCCGAAAAATCAAATTTTTTTAAACCCGCGTCCGCGACCCGACCCTATGAACACTCATACCCTCATGTATTGGCTGCCGTAGATCCAATTTTCCGAACTCGAAACCCTAGATTTACCACAACTTGTTCTTGCGATTGTTTCATAAATTCAGCCACACCACTATGTTCAAACAACGCCGATCTACCATCTCTAGATCCGCGTCCCCTTACTATGTCAACATGTGTCGCTACTACTCTTTGCTCATTTGGTCCACGCGTCGCTACTATTCCCCACTTGCTTCGTTACTTCGTGACGTGTTTCGTATATTTTTCAGAGTGTTTATCCGCCACGATAGACTTGGTAATTGACAATCCTCTCCGCTCTTTTGTTTTGGGTAAATCAAGTTCTTTCTTTCTTGTTTTTTGTTTTTTTTTTTTTTGTTTTTTTTTTTTTTTCTTTCTTTCTTTTCTGGCAATCATGTTATTACCTCTGAAAACTTGACTGGTCTTATGAATTATGTGTCATGGACTATCTCTGTTGAATTATCGTTCATGGGATAAGGGTGTGAAGACCATTTGACATCGAGTGAAGAGGATATTCCTGTTGAAGAACGAAAATTTTGGAAAAAGATTGATGCCCGATTATGTAACTTGCTCTGGAAGTCTATTGATTCTAAACTCATTGTTATCTTTAGTACTTATAAGACATGCTCAAAATTATAGGGCAATGTTAAATCTTTATACACTAATGATATCCAACCAAAGTTTCTATTTTAGGGTTTCTAATATCTTCAGTTTGAATTCTGAGTACATTGGCAGGATCGAATAAATAAGAAATGACTTCAATTCTCTCCCCCCGATTACTACCAGTGTTACTGATCAAGAATGACAGCGGGAATAATTTTTTATGGTATTGACTATACTAGGGATATAGTCTGAGCTTCGGCTAATCCGTAACTAGATACTAGCCAGAGTTAGCATCTCCTATCTGAGAATATATTCTCTCGGCTTCTCAGCGTTTCATCTCTGACTATTGTTGACCTTAACTTTCACCCAACCGAGACTTCTATCTTAGTTGCTCAAGGAAATTCAAGAGGTGGTTAGGGTAATAACCGCAATCGGTGAGGCGTCTGAAGTGTACCTACTGTCACAAGATTGGCCACACTCGAGAGCGTTGCTATTAACTCCATAGCAAACCACCACATCCTCTACAACAAAATTTGCTCAAGTTGATAATTTCTCATCCTCTGACTGTTTCGGATAGCCATCTCAGAATGTCACTTTATATGGAGCTGTGTATGCAACTTTCCTTCAGTATCAGATCTCTCAGTTATCTTCATATGCCTTCATTGCTCATACTGGCAATTATGTTGCCTACATCTCCCAGTCCCCACCCCTAGGCCTAAGAGTCCAGGACTTTGGAGCTTCAGATCACATTTATGGTAATCCATAACTTTTTGCATCTTTATGTCTTCTTTATGTATTATACATGAGTCATCGTGTGTCTACACACCCTAACAAAATGGTATCGATGAATGTAAAAACAGACATCTCATTGATATGGCTCGTACTTTGTTAATCCATAATAATATGCCTCTATGTTTCGGGGGATGCTATTCTTACTGTTTGCTATCTCATTAATCGCATGCCTTCCCTTTTTTACAGAACCAAATTTTCCACTCTATTTCATTTCCCACTCAACCTCTCTATCCAGTGCCACTTCGTATATTCAGCTGTATCTGCATTGTACATAACCTAACCTTAGGACATGATCTACTAAATGTCTATTCTTGGGATAATACTGATTTTAGAAATGGTATCGTTGTTATTCTCCAGACACTAACTAATACATAATCTTTGCTGACGTCACCTTCTTCGAGTCCTCTACATTCTTCCTTCCTAAAACACCTTTCCCACACCTTCTGATGTCATGTTTGTTCTATTTTTCAATCTTACGCCTCAGAATATGCAACCGCCTTGCCCTTTTCAGGTCTACCACCTTCTTCTTCGCCCTCCATCTTCCGTAGGCATAGACACTATAGCCGCTGACTCACAACTTTCTCCAGCTCCTGCCCATACCATGGAACTATCTACGCCTTCTAGCCCTATTTCCACCAGTAAATGTCCATAATTTTTTTCATGATGTCCCGTCAAGTCCTTGATTTTTTCATAATACCTCATCAAGTCTCCGCCATTTAAAACTAATGATAACATATCCATTTATTGCTATTTTCTATTTTACCATTTATTTATAAAAAAAAAGGTGACATCAACAATTATGAGCATACACAATAAATTAAAAGCTATTTCTCTCTTTCATTTTTCCCTCTCCATTTATTCTCTTTGTAATTTTTCTCTCCAACATGTTCATGGCTCAATCAATTGGTCTTAAGATTTCAGCTCCATTAGAGCCATCAATTTTTTTCTAATATATTTTTCATTTCAAAATTCTTATCTTTATTTAAAAAATTATTATTTTCTTTTTTATGGGATTGGAACACAAGTGCTAGCTGCCTATTACGAACGGAAAGTTGAAAAAATCATAAGAAGTCTTGTATTAAAGTGATATGAAAGTCTAAAACTTGAAAAATTTATAATTTCTTCTTTTATTATTCATTTTTAATTAAAAAATAGTTATTTGCCAATGAGATTATGTACACGATACATTGTTGTAATTTTTAGTTAAAGTTTTGACTTTGTTGGAGAGTTTTGTTTATTTAATTTGTAAAATTTCCACGTGTCTTAGGGAAACAAAAAAAATATATGCAATGATGTTGAATTAGACTATACAAATGATATGCATTAAGTACCACCACTTCATTTATAATTCAGGTGAGAGAATGTTTTTTAAGAAAAAAATCTATATTCTTACTGCCTCTTTATATTACCGTAGTTCTATTTTAGTGATCGAAGTTACCTTGTAAAAATTTACATTTAAGATTTTTTATGCTTTTAATATATCATATCAGCGCCATAATTATTAATGTTAGAATTCTATTTATTACTTATAAACTTGATAAATGGCAAAAAATAAAAATAAAAAAATAAATGGATCTTACAATTATTTTAAATAAAAGATGTATAATGATGATTATAGTTATGAAAAAATCAAGGACTTAACGGGATATTATGAAAAATTAGGGACTCATAGGACTTTATCCCTAAAATGTATCTGTGTAATCGTGTCGTGTCAATATATTTACCCGTTATGACCCATTATCAATTTATCGTGTCATAATCTACTAATTGCGTCATATCTCGTAAATCATATCATTATGTTAATCTAATTATTTATCATTATGTTTTTGATAAGCGGAATATATATCAATATTTACCGCCCCTTTTACTTAATATTTTGTATAGTTTCTCGAGTTTTGTGAATATTTTGATGTGTTTTGTGTTATTTTATAGATAAAAAAAATATCAGGTCCCAATGGAATCAAATCGGGGATAAAACGGCGAAAAAAAAATGAAATGGCAAAATGGGAAATTCACGCGTCGCGCTGCGCAAGCCTTCTGCATCACGATGTGCCTCAATTATTGAGTTGCTGGTACGCGTCATCATGTGCATCATCATCGCGTCATCATGACATCAGCACAATAAATCAATCTGCCGACATGGGTCATCACTTGCGTCATCATGATGTCAGCGTCACGATGCCAAGCCTTCACGCATCGGCTATAAATAGAGGCTGATTTCATTTGAATTCCTCATACTTTCTTATGGGGAATTTCCTTAGAATACTAAGAAGAGAATATCTTGTTTTTTTAATTTCAGTTTTCTTATATTTAATTTTTATTTTAAGTAATAAATATTTCTTTGTTTTACTTAAAAGTATGAGTAGGTAACTTCTTTCTGCTGGGGTGAAGGGTAAAGCTTTTATTATAAAAATTTAGATTAATCTCCCTTAGTTATAATATATAAATTATCTTAAAACCCGACTTAATTGGATACCGCCGTATTGGTCGGTTGGAATTAATTAAATTAATTTTAACCTGACTTAATTGGATACCACATTTATGGTCGGTTGGAATTAGTTAAAAATCTCACTTAATCAAGATACCGCCTATATGGTCGGTTGGTAAAATAACGTAAAATTTATATATTATAATAAGGGAGATTTCTAAATTTGAATTAATAAAAGTGGATCCATTAACCCCAATATTTTATTTTATTATTTTTACTTTTTAAATTTCAAATTTGTTTTATAAGGTTTTGTTTATTTATGTCTTTAATAATCCTAAGTATGTGTTGTAACTAAATACCTTATCTAGGGTTGTGATGAATTCTAATGCCATAGGCTTATAAGTTGGTTATTTTGTGTCTTGTGTCTTGTATGATGTATAGGTTTATTTATTGAGTCTTAATCTTAATGCTTCTTATTAACGGGCAATTAATAAGATTGATTTGGTAAACTTAAAATGAACTTGACGAAGGAATTTTAGGTTTCAGCCTTAGACTCAATAGCTCACGATCTCACATTCACCTTAGAGATTCCTTCCAGGATAGACATATACCTGTCGGGCGTAGGTAGCCATAATTGGAACTTGAATTTAATGAATTCGGGTAATTTGGTTAACATATACATATAGTTAATTGGGTTATTTTGGGTGTTTGCATCTGACCATCGACAGAGGCTTTTGCATATCTTCTTATTCCAGGTTAATAAACTGACATATTACACAAGCATAAGATAATCAACTCATCTTTAGAAAGGTATTGGTAGGATTCACAGCCATGGATATTTTCATATCATTGTTTAAAACTTAAAATCTATCGTTGCTTTGTTTTATTTACTTGTTCTTAATTAAAATCACCATCCGATGAACAATCAAATCAATTAGATACTCGTAGACATTTAACTTCGTAAATTGATAGCATAGGTATTAAGTCCTCGTGAGATCGATACATTTTATACTACTTGAGCGATACGTGCACTTGCGTTACGTGTGTGTTTACCACCAATCAAGTATTTGGCGCCGTTGGTGGTGACTTATTTATCTTTTACTATTAATTTTAGGGTTAGATACTTTACTTTTGTCTAATTTGTTTTTACTTATTATTTTTGTTTTCTTATGTTTTAGGTTCTCAGACACTACATGCAGAAGAAGCAATGCGTCTGCGTATGTTCCCATATTCCTTGAAAGACAGAGCTAAGGCTTGGATCCATTCACTACCAGCAGGTTCCATCACAACTTGGAACACTCTTGCCACCGAATTCCTTGCAAAATACTTTCCACCAGCCAGAACAACAAAGCTGAGGAACGACATCATATCCTTTGTGCAACATGATTCAAAATCCCTCTGCGAAGCATGGGAAAGATACAAGGAATTGCTCCGAAAATGTCCTCACCATGAAATTACAAAGTGGCTACAAGTCCAAATCTTCTATAATGGACTTTTTGGACTAATGAGAACCACAATAGATGCTGCTGCTGAATGAGCTTTAATGGCAAAAGGAGAAGATCAGACCTATGACTTAATTGAAGAAATGGCCAACAATAATTCCATATGGCCAACAGAAAGGAGCATGATCCATCGAATAGCAGGAATCCACGAAATCAGAGCCAACACAACAATGAATGCCAAGGTGGATCAGATATGCAAATATCTGGAAACTCTTAACATGCAGGTAAATGCTGGATCCACACGTTCACCATATGGAGAAGCACCAGAGGCACAATCTTACAACCAACATGATTAGACCGTGAACTATGTCAGTAACTTCATTAGACAGGGAAACAATATGTATTCCAATACCCATAACCCAGATTGGAGGAATCATCCCAATTTCGCATGGAGCAACACTTCAGGGCAAATGAACAATCCACCACCCAGATTCCAACAACAGAATAAAGGCAAGGAGTATGAAAAAGAACCAGGAATAGCAGAAGTTCTTACCTAGATGAAAAAGCAAGAAGCAAAATACGACACTTTAGCAGTTGTGGTTCAAAATCAAGCAGCATCTTTGAAGACATTGGAAAATCAAATGGGACAACTGGCCAATGCTCAGAGTTACAAACCACAAGGTACCTTTCCTAGCAACACATAACCAATCTAAGGAACAGAGGGAATGAGCAATGCCAAGCGATCACTTTGAAAAGCGGCACTGAAATCAACAAAGATGTTGGAGTCAAGGCATCTACTGAGGAAGTTCCAAAAGAAAGCAGCGAAGCAGATCCACAGATGGAGGAAAAATGGGCAAAAGAAAATGATCAAGAAAGATTTACTCCACCTCCACCTTTTCCTCAGCGTCTCCAGAAACATAAATCGGACAAATAATTTACTCGATTCCTGGAGATCTTCAAAAAACTGCATATCAACATTCCATTTGCAAAAGCGTTGGAACAAATGCCCAGCTATGTCAAATTCATGAAAGATATTATGTCAAGAAAGTGAAGATTGGGAGATTACGAGACTGTAACATTGACAGAAGAATACAGCGCCATCATTCAGAGGAAATGCCCCCCAAAGTTGAAGGATCCTGGGAGTTTCACCATCTCTTGCCAATATGAGAACATTACTTCGGTAAAGTTTTGTGTGATTTAGGTGCTAATATTAACTTGATGCCTTTGTCTATTTACATGAAATTGCAGATTGGAGAAGCAAAGCCCACCTCAGTCACTCTGCAACTGGCTGACAGATCACTCACATTTCCGAGAGGGGTAGTGGAAGATGTGCTGGTCAAAGTCGAAAAATTCATTTTCCCAACAGATTTCATTGTCCTTGACATGGAGGAAGACAAATACGTACCCATCATCCTCGGAAGACTATTCTTGGCTACAGGTCGAACCATCATTGATGTACAAAAAGGTGAACTAACCATAAGGGTGTAGGACCAAGAAGTAACATTCAATGTTTTCAAAGCCATGAAATTCCCGAATGACGAAAAAGATGAGGAATGTTTCAGACTTGATGTAATAGATAGTATTATCCAGAACACATATGCAATGCAACGTTCCACTGAAAAACTTGAAGCATGCATCACCAATATGACTGACAAAGAATTAGATGATGAGATTCTGGAATATATCAACTATCTTGATAGAGCCTCTCGCTTTAGAGCGACACCACATGTGGAAAGCTTGGAATTACCAAAAAATGAGAGAATCAAACCCTAGATTGAAGAACCACCACAGCTGGAACAAAAGCCACTTCCGAGCCATCTCAGGTATGCATACTTGGAAAACTCTTCTGATTTACCTGTGATTATTTCTTCGTCGCTAACATGGGTGCATGAAGATAAGTTGTTGAGAGTGTTACTCGAGCACGAGAAAGCTATTGGCTATGTAAACTACAGATGAGACCGGGGTGCTGTGCGATGCTAGTGATTTTGCTATAGGTGCCTTTTTGGGACAACGCAAAGCAAAAGTTTTTCACACCATCTACTACGTTTACAAAACTCTGAATGAAGCACAACTTATCTACACAACAACTGAAAAGGAGTTGCTCGCAATTGTGTTTGCTTTTGATAAATTTCGCTCCTATTTGCTGGGTCCCAAAGTTTTGGTCTACACAGATCATTTAACAATCAAATACCTGATCACAAAGAAAGATGCCAAGCCAATATTGATCTGTTAGGTGCTTCTACTGTAAGAATTTGATGTGGATATCCGAGATATGAAAAGGACAAAAAATCAAGTGGCAGATCACTTGTCAAGGCTCAAAAATGGAGAAACAACTAGCACTGAGCTGATAATCAAAGAAAATTTTCCAGATTTACAGTTGTTTGCCATCAAGAAGTAGGAAGTCCCATGGTATGCTGACTATGTAAACTACATAGTATCGGGGAAATGACCATTGGAATGGACACATCAGCAATAGAAGAGAATTCTTCAAAGAAGTGAAGCACTGTGTCTAGGATGAGCCATACCTATTCAAACATTGTGCTGATTAGTTATTAAGGCGTTGTCTACCACAAGAGGAGATCAATAGTGTCTTGCAGCATTATCATTCATCACCATATAACGGACACTTCATCGGAGATAAAACTGCAGCCAAAGTCCTACAATCAGGTTTTTTTCTGGCTTATGAGAATGCCAAACTGTACAAAGAAAAGGCCAAGAAGTGGCAAGATAAAAAAATAGTGCAAGACAACTGGAACTAGGGTAGCGGGTATTGTTATACAACTCAAGGTTGAAACTTTTCCCTGATAAGCTAAAATCACGGTGGTCAGGTCAATTTGTAATCACCCAAGTTTTACCATATGGAGTCGTTGAGCTACATGACCCCAACTCCAATGATACATTCAAAGTTAACAGCCAACTTGTTAAGCACTATTGGGGAAAATCGATCAAGCGTAAAAAATAGAGTCTCACACTGGCAGATCCAGCCTAACATTCAGGCAGTCATGTCTAGCTGACGATGTTAAACTTAGCGCTAGTAGGGAGGCAACCCATGCAATTTGTATATATATTGAGATTTTGTGTGTTTAATTTTTATAGGAAAGGTCACAGACAGGATGGAAGACGTTCTCGCAAAAATTCACAAGCATTTTCGATTTTGTGTGTTTAATTTTTATAGGAAAAGTCACAGACAGGATGGAAGACGTTCTCGCAAAACTTCACAAGCATTTTCCTTCTCTCCCTCAAAATTCTTTGATGAAAGTCTACAAAGCACGCATTGAAAGAATGCGACTTCTCATGATCCAAGGTATTCATAGTGATATTCGTTGGATAATTGAAGAATGAGTTCACTTGGCAGGTGAGTCATCTGACTCTTTTATTTCATTTCTGCCTGGTTTAGGAAAAAATACCTATGATAAGGAAAGAAGAGCTAAATGATTAGTTGTTTGTTATAAATGTGCACACACTGTATATGCAATACTCGTCGTCGTTCTTTAGGAATGGTGTCTGATAACCGCGAAGATAAAATAAAATTCAATAGGGATGGCATGAGTAAGAAGTCTTTAGATGACATATAATTGACTCTTGCGACGCATCTCAGTGGATGTGTATCACGTGATTCACAATTTACATACACAATTTCGAAGAGAAAGACAACAATTAAGTCTCGGGAATCTGACTTTAAGAGACCATATTTACCAATTTATAAGAAAATTAGATGGGAAGCTTATCCCTGACACATAGATGTCCTTCAAGCCGTTACTTCATGTACATATTATTATTTCTTTGTCTCTAACTAATAATTGTGAGTTGTTTTATAATTTTCTTTTATTTTCGCCGACAAGATCCAGACTTTTTGACTTTCACGATTTATTTTACTGTTTAGCTAATAATTGTCATTTGGCAGGTGCTAGTGCTATTATTTCTCATCCATTTTGAGGATTTATAAATTCATCTCGTCATTGCTCTCTTGTAGACATCCAGATTTGAGAAACGAATAAATTTAAAAAATTGGAAGCAACTTCAAGAAGACGAGTTGTTAACATCTGTGTGTTTTGTGGGACTAGTTTTGGATCTAAACCAGAATTTTTTGAAGCAGCAAACGAATTGGGTAGAGTCATGGCTGAGAGAAATATGTACTTAGTATATGGCAGTGGCAATCTTGGACTAACAGGGAACGTTTCAAAGGCTTTACAGGAAGAAGGTAGTCAAGTTTTGGGAATCATCCTAAAACCTTTGGCAGAGGCGAATCTTATCGGACAATCAAACGAAGTGGAATACATCATGCCAGGTATGTCTGAACAACTTGTTGAAATGATTAACCGTGCTGATGCTTTTATTGCTTTGCCAGGTGGCTTGGGCATGATGGAGGAAATGTTCACAGTATTATCTTGGGCGAACTTGAACATACACCAGAAACCAATTGGACTATTTAATGTTGATGGATTTTTTGACTTTCTTTTTCTGTTTCTTGAAGATGCCAGGAGATATGGGTTTCTTTCAAAACCCGTAAAAGATACCATCTTCACTGCCAAAACAGTCAATGATTTAATTGACCAACTCTTAGCTTTTGAACCACAAATTGACCTTATTCTTTCCAAGATAAACTGGTCTGATAATGATCGTGGCAAGAAGCGTCAGATCAATCTGGATCTTAACATTTAGTTTTCTTTTTAAATGTACAATTCCATGCTAACCATGTACTGTTTTCTAAATTCTTCTTCTTCTTTTTTGACATTGGGGACAATGTCTCAATTAGGTTTGGGGGTGGGGAATAGTTGAATAGTATCTTGTTTTTATTTTTCGTTGTGTTGTTTTTGCTTGGTTTTCAGTTAAAAAAAATTGATTTTTTTTATGTTTTTTTAACTTGACTAACCAGATGGAATTGTGTTTGAGATAACGGTGTAAGGCTTTTCCACTCCTGAGACGTATCTCAACCTAATTCGTAACAAGTTAATTTTTATTTATTTCCTTTTTAATTATTTAAATTCGTGAATTCTCCATAATATTGACTTAAATTTAAATTTCATATACTCATTTGATAGATATTATCAACATGCATGGTAACATATGGACATGGGTTGTAAGTGAAAAGTTTGTAATATTCAGTGCTTTAGTTTATTGGAGGAAGCATCTGAAAGCGATGAAATAAAAAAAAGAAAAAAATTGTGTATATAAATAATGAACCATGCTTTTACTTAGTAACCGAGCGTCTTTCCTCAGTAAACAGTGATTGTTCACGTCAAACTGTAAAAGCCTGAGTTAATAATAATAAAGTTTCTACTTAATAACCGGACGACTTGCCTCAGTAAGTAGTGATTGTTCGCGTAAAACGGTAGAACTATTAACATCCGAGATTCGAGTAATTAAGTCTGTAGGGGTGTCTTAACACCTAGTGCCCTAAAGCTAACTGGTTTGGGAGTCACTGCCCCAAAGCTCGCTACAAGGATTGAAGATGTTATGTAAAAAAAAAATCCATTGCCAAAAAAGGTGTGAATTCTGGTATAACTTTAGGACAAAAATATTACTTTCTTTTCAACTACATTTATGAATATTGTGGGCACAATGATTTGATTAAGACTTTGTTGGTTGTGTATATGGAGAATGGTAAAAATAATCGAAGAATTTTCTTATTTGGTAATTTAAAATGAAAGAAAACAACTATTAACTTGGATAAGAATTTCACATGTTTAGTCACTAACTTGTTTTTTGTGTTTAATTGAATATTTGATTGACGTTTGTGGGTATCGTCGCTGTAAGCCCTTACGAGACTACAACTCGTCCACTAGGGACACCTAGGGGTTTAAAGGCTTGTTGCGTACGTTAAATGCAATCGTGATCCCTACGAAAGTGGCTTAGTTTAATTTTAATTTAAAGTTGCTTATTGCATTTTATTTTGTTGTTTTGCTCGAGGACTAGCAAAATGTTAGGTTTGGGGGTGTGATAAACGGAAAATATATCAATATTTACCGCCCCTTTTACTTAATATTTTATATATTTTCTTGAGTTTTATGAATATTTTGATGTGTTTGTTGGGTTTCTAGATTTAGTCCCAAGATCAAGATAAGCATAAAATGTAGAATGAATAACAAAGAAGAGTGGCGGAAACACACTTACATTGATCGAATTATGGATGTGTCAAACAACAAAAATGCTCCTCCAAGAACCTTCGAGATTTGGCCAAGATGAAAGAATTCCAAGCTCCAAGCTTTTGAAGATTCCAAGCTCTCAAGTTGGTTTCCCTAACACCTTGTATGATCCCTTGATGCTAGCTCTTTGAGAATTTTTGCAACAAAAATCCTTCAATTTCTTCTTGCTATTTTCGGTGAAAGAAGAAGAAAATGGGAGAGAAAAACTTTCTTCAAGTTTCGGTAATGAGAGAGAGAATGGAAGCTTGTGTAATTGTTTTAAAAAACAATTAAAATGATATACCAAAAGTTGGATTTGGTAAAAGTCACACATGCTTTCAATTTGGAGTATTTTACAAGCCACCAACAACTCCACCAAAACACATCAACCAAAAGTAACTTAAGGTGACATGTGATGTGACACTTGATGTGACATGTGGGCCCCACTCGATTTCGAATGCGAGTGGGCCCCGCAAACACTTCCGGGCTCGGGTTCGCTAATTCTAAATTAATGAACTTCCGTCGTGAAGTAATTAAATCGAATTTAATTAAATAATTATGCCTAGCAAAATTACTATTCACATCGCTAACAAATTAATTCTAAATTAACTCGTTTGCTCGAATTAAAATTTAATTTTAATTCTGTGTCGAAATCTAATTTCGAATAATATATCGAATATATTATTTTATCGATTAATTCCAAATTAATCTTTCTCTCTCTTCAAGAGTACTTTATCCAAGATAAAGTCTCTCCGCAATTAATCCCAGATTAATTTAGCTCGAATCATACGTCATCGTTGAATCTTCGGGAAGCGACCCAAGAGATCCCTGGATATGTTGGCAGTAAATCCGGTCGTCGGACTATCCGAACACGTACGTACCAAGTACTACGTTTTTACCGATTTACGAGACAAGGTTGGCTTCTAGCAAAGCGCCATGCCTACCCAATTCTCCAGAAATATTCTTAATGGATATATGATCTTTAACAGGTGTAGTATACGTAGTATTGCGTATTTCGATCCAGTATCGGATGTCACATACAAGGCCTGGGGCTGGTTTAGTGTCTGCCCCGTATGAAGCATATATCGGATCACTAGCAACTAGTCTCTTTATTATCGGATAATCATGACCAAGTCATATTATCCCGATGGTTGCAACCCTTAGAGAACCAGTTTTGTATCTCTGCGTGATCATCATCTCCATATTACTGAAGTGATACTTCCATCTTGACATCACACCCAATACACTACGATTCTCAATACACCCAGAGAGGCGTACACAGAACCTTTAAAGTCCTGGACGACCAAAACCAAAGCGTATTGATTGTCGCAAGTACTAGCGATGCAAGTCTCAGGTTAAGACAAATACACCTACCCTGAAGCGGACTCCATAACACATAGTCATACTACCATGGGATTCCACGGGGTCTATCCAGAGCGAAGCTGTTTTCCGTACCATCGTAAAACACAACTCCTACCACACTTACATAAGTATCCAATACTTAAATATATAGAACTATGCTGTTATGCTTCCATAACATGCACAAGTGCGATACTAGTCTATTCGCATTATCGATGTCCAGTCTCGATAATTCTACGACTATGGAGATTTAATGAATTAATGGATACTGTCTCATATCATCTCAATCCGGAACTAATCATAAGCACTTTCATAATTCACAAATTTAAGTATCTAATTACGAAAAAATGATAAAAGGAAATTTCTTCTACATAATTAATTGTACAAAACCCAATGTTTTTACAAAAGTGACGCTATGGGTTCATAACTGTCCAACATCTCCCACTTGGCCTAAACCATAACTCAAGCAATCTAATACCCTGTGTTAGACATTATGTCCCATAGCGTCACTGTTTGTAAATGATATTGTATTATTGTACAAAATTAACTATGTGATAATGAAATTGCCTTTTGCCATTTTGTAATATTATTTACTTTGATATATAAATGGCGAAAGTCCATATGATTAATACCGGATTGAGATGATATGAGACAGTATCAATCCATAAAGGTTTAATCATTAAATATCCCTAGTCGGAGTATTATCGAGATCGGACATCGATAATGCGGAATAGACTAGTATTGCGCTTGTGCACGTTGTGAGGGCACAACGGCATAGTTCTCATATATTTAAGTATTGGATACTTATGCAAGTGCGATAGGAGGTTGTGTTTTACCGATGGTACGGAAAACAGCTTCGCTCTGGATAGACCCCGCGGAATCCCATTGGTAGTATGTCTGCGTGTCTATGGGAGGCCGCATCAGGGTAGGTGTATATGGTCTTAACCTGAGACTTACATCGCTAGTACTTGCGACAATCGGTAAACTTTGGTTTTGGTGGTTGGGGACCTTAACCGTTCTGTGTACACCTCTTCTGGGTTTATCGAGAATCGTAGTGTACTGGATGTGATGTCGAGATGGAAGTATCACTTCAGACATATGGAGGTGATGATCACGCAGGACACAGAACTAGTACTCTATAAAAGGTTGCAACCGTCGGGACAATATGACCAGGTCAGGATTGTCCGATTTAAAGAGACTAGTTGCTTGATGTCCGATATATGTTTCGTACGGGGCAGACACATTTCCAGCCCCAGGCCTAACATGTGATCGTCCGATACTGGATCGATGTACGCAATACTACGGTATACTACGCTTGATATAGATCTTATATTCCTATAAGAATATTTCTGGAGAATTGGGTAGGCATGGCGCTTTGCTAGAAGCCAACCTTGTCTTGTGAATCGGTAAAGACGTAGTACGAGGTACGTACGTGTTCGGATTATCCGACGACCGTATTTACTGCCAACATATCCGGAGATCTCTTGGGTCGCTTCCTGAAGATTCACCTATGATATTTGATTCGAACTTAATTAATCTTGGATTAATTGCGGAGAAACTTTATCTTGGATAAAGTGCCTTATTTAGAGAGAGAACGATTAATTTGAATTAATCGATAAAATTATTATATTCGATATAATAATCGAAATTCGATTTCGACGCGAAATTAAAATTAGATTTTAATTCGGGCAAACGAGTTAATTTAGAATTAATTCGTTAGCGACGTAAATAATAATTTCGCTAGGCGCAATTATTTATTTAAATTCGATTTAATTAACGTCGCGACGTAAGTTCGGTATTTCGGAAATATCGAACCCGAACGCGTGAGTGCACGTGGGCCACTTTCATTTGGAAACGTGTGGGGCCCACATGACACATGTCATATTATGCATTATTTAATTCTAATGCATTGCATGGTGATAGTGTACAATCACTCAATCAATGGTTTTGCATGGAAATTGAGTGTTTGACACTCTAAGCCATTGCATGATTTGTGTCATAAGTTTTATTATTAATTTAATAATATTATGGCATAAATATAAATTGATTTTTGTGTAACAAAATCATTCAACTTCTCTCTCTCACATTGCCGAAACCTGAAGCAGTTTTGGGCTCTCCATTTCTCTTCATTTTTGTTGCAAAACTTGAAGAAATTGTGTTTGTTTGGAACATTTCATCACACAAGGCTAGCACCTTCAAGGGATCAAAAGGAGGTGATAGGGAAACCATCAAAGAGCTTGGAATACACAAAGCTTGGAGCTTTCACCTCTTGTCTTCCTTGGCCGAAAATCATCAACCTTGGAGCTTCCACTTTTGGTTTGATTTCTTCATCACTAAAAGCATTGTAAGTATGATTCCGCCATACTTCATCTTTTAATATATATTCATTGTTGTATTTCATATGCTTAATCTTTCCTTGGGACATATAATAGAAACCAACAATGGTATCATGGAGCCATGGTTAAGCATGAAATACTTTAGGTTAAAATTTGGGTAAAATTGATTGAAGCATGTTCTTGTGAAATTTGATGAATGAGTATGCTTACATGTATATAGAATGATGTTATATGGAATCAATTTTGAGAAAAATGCATTGGATGATTTTTCCCCAAAATGTAACCTTGGCCGAATGGGTATGAACATTGGATGTGTTGGAATTTTTTGTGTACAAATCATTGGATGACTTAAAACGTATACGGGACGTAGATTAGTGATTCAATCGGATTGAAAAACAAATCGACACAAAAATTCTCACTTGGCCGAATACACATGGACATGTAAAGGAGTTGATTTTTGTTAAAATTAATGTTGGACATTTATTTTGAAAAATAGATGATTAATAAATTAAATGGGTATTTTTGAAATATTTGGTTTAATATATTAATCTTGGTTTATTACACTTTAATTAATTGGACTTTAATGTTTGGAATATTAAAATTTAATTAATGGGCTTAATTGGTGAATTGGGCTTTTAATATTGTATTTGGGCATAATGGGCTTGGTTGGACCAAGTAGATTTGGGCCAAAAGGATTGGATCCAATTTGGGCCTAAATCACTCCATTAAGTCCAAATATAATATAATGGGCTTTAAAAATTTAATTGGGCCTTATGGGCTTAAAATTGGTTTTATGGCATTTAAGGGTGATTCCTTATTTGGGCTTGGTAATTGGGTTTGACCCACATTGACCAAAGCCCAAGCCTTAATAAATCAATTGAAAGCCCATTTGACTTGAATTAAATTAAACATTGGATGTTAGTTGGGCTTTGAGACCCAATAGAATTAGATTTAGAATCTAAGTCTTTAAAGCACATTAAAAGTGTAAACATTTAATTTGGAATTAAATAATTGAATTAGTATTAGATTTAATAAGTAGTTCGATATAATTCGCGAATTCGTACCTTATGTACTTATTCTCAATCGAGTTGGACTCGCGCAAAATCAAACCGTTGTTTGAACATTGGATGATCACTTAAACAAAGACTAATTAATTGGATTAGATTGGTTGTAAAAGCATGTCTTGTTTGAATATATATGTATGTGATGAATGAATAGTGTATATCGGATGGATATTAGAAGGGAAAGGGTAATTTTAGAAATTATTGTAAATTTGGAATTTATAAATTGGACCTGCGTGTCCAGCCTTATCTCTTTATCTCTTTGTATTCTCTTCTCACCTAATTCCCCTCAATGTAAATGAGGTTTCTCTTATTGTATTATGTAATTGGGTAGAAGTAGAATAGTGCTAGCGGGGAGAGGAAAGGGAGTGATTTGTTCTAGGAACAGTTGTTTTTATATCCATCCGCATATCACTATTAATTTACTTTACGCGCTTTATGATGTTTTAGAAGCATGCTTAAGGGTGTATGATGATGAGACCTAACAAAGATAAATAAATTGGTTGCCAATTACGCGAAAATCCCTCAATTTATATTAAGCAAATATCCTTCCATTGAATGATTCTTGTTCAAGATCCGAAGTTGGCATTGGTTTGTTTTTGACCAAAGTCAAGACCTTTGTCAATCAAGGATGTACTTGAATCATGAGAGTTTTGTTGCATATCGGTGTCTTGTCCAAATCGTGATTTTTATTGGCCAAAGTCAAGATCACTTTTTGTCCAATGACATTGATTACGAAACTTTCCTCGTCAATGGGTCCCGCTTAACTGGAATCATTAGGTTTGTTTTTGGCCAAAGCCAAGGCCTAGATGATTCGGAGGATAGGGTTAGGAAAATGTAATGGATACATTGACATTATACATATGTTTCGGACTTGGATGTCCACCTAACCGGATCTAGGAATTGGATGAGATCCAATTGATCATAGAGATCTACCTAAGTTAAATAGCATACAGCTTTTATTGGCCAAAGTCAAGGTTGTGTGTTATTTAACGGGATCCTAGCCCACTAGGAAATTCGATTTCCCGAGTTCTCTACAGAGGGTTAGAGACTTGAAGAAAATAGTGGGAGGCTATTATTGAATTTGCAATTTCGTTCAGATACTTAGCCTTACGCGTCTTTCAAAATTATTTCGTCAATATTTTAATAATTAGTTGGACTAATATATTGTTATTTTGCTTGTAACAGTTTGACTGTACCCATAACATCGTTGACTTTATAGTTGGACTATAGTTGTCAAGATGACTGGCAAGGGTAATGTCCGCGACATAATCATGGGCGATAATGTCTTCAAAGGGACAAACTTTGCCGACTGGGAAATGAACCTCAAGATAGTGCTTGGGGCTGAGAGGGTACTGTATACTATTCAGAGACCTCTCCCGCCTAAACCCACTGAGCCACTGGAGCTAGAGTTATGGAAGACTCATAGTGACGATTGTGACCAAGCTCAGTCAGTTATGCTAGCTGCAATGACCCAGCATTTCAGACGCCAGAACAGGGACTTGGATCCCTATAACATGATGGCAAGATTGCGTGATCTCCACCGCACCAACAAGCGGATGGAGAGGTACGAGCTAGTAAGGAAACTCTTCCGCTCCCGGATGACAGACGGCGCATCAGTTGAGGCCCACGGGACTCAAATGATCGCTGACATAGATGAGTTAGCCAAGATGGGCATTGTCTTGGAGGCAGAGCTGACGATTGATATGCTATTACAATCGCTACCCGATACTTGGAAACAAATCATCATCAACTATAAGTTGATGGACACTGACGACACTCTTGGAGAGTTGTGTCCGTGCTGAAGGAGTCCGAAAAGGAACTCCTAAAGGGGAGCAAGCGCGAGGCGCATTATGCATCGACCTCTCATGCGCCAAGGGCTGGGCCCAAGGCAATTGGAGGTGCGAGGAAGAAGAAGTTCAAGAACAAGGGCAAAGGCAAGTTGACAGTGGCTTCTAGGAAGCCAAAGGACAAATCTCGCGACATCTGCCTCAACTGCGGCAAGAGGGGTCACTGGAAACGTGACTGCCGAATGGGCAAAGGGCAGAGGGAGGATATCAAGGCTGGCAAGGCTATCGCCTCTGGTATGTTTGTTATTGAGATAAATATGAATACTTCTAGTTTAAAAATTGGATTTTTGATTCTGGTTGTGGTGCTCATATTTGTACTGATGTGCAGGATCTGCAGGATAGCAGGGTGCTGGCATCGGGGGAGATGGATCTACGGGTCGGAAACGGAACACCAGTTGCTGTTTTGGCCGTAGGGACTTTTGTTTTAGAACTGCCCTCAGGGCATGTACTTAAACTTTTGAACTGTTATTTTGTACCTAGTTTAACTAGGAATATTATATCTGTATCCTTGTTAACCCAGCAGGGTTACACTTTTGTATTTAGAAACACTGGGTGTTATTTATATAAAAATGATGCAGAAATTTGCACAGCTGTTGCAAATAACGGTCTTTATATTTTGAATATAAATGAATCTCCTAAAATGACAAACAAAAGGCTCAAAAGGAGTAATCTAAAAGATGAAGCTTATATGTGGCATTGTCGTCTAGGACACATCAACAAGACTCGCATATCCACACTTTCGAAGAGTGGGTACTTGGACGAATTTGATCCCAATTCATATGACGTCTGCGAATCTTGTCTTTTAGGCAAAATGCCTAAATCACCTTTTAGCGGTAAAGGTGAACGTGCCACAGAACTGTTGGCTCTCGTTCATACTGACGTATGCGGGCCCATGTCTAGCCAGGCTAGAGGTGGATTTCACTACTTCGTAACCTTACACAGATGATGCATCTCGTTACGGTTATGTGTATCTTATGAGACACAAGTCGGAAACTTTGAGAAATTCAAAGAGTTTCGACACGAAGTGGAGAAACAAACAGGGAAGAGTATTAAGACATTACGGTCAGACCGTGGTGGCGAATACTTAAGTTATGAGTTTCAAGATTACTTGAAAGAATATGGTATTCTTTCACAGTGGACTCCTCCTGGAACACCGCAATTAAACGGTGTGTCCGAACGGAGAAACCGCACCTTGTTGGACATGGTAAGGTCAATGATGAGTCGCACTGAGCTACCAATATCCTTCTGGGGATACGCATTAAACAGTGCTATACTTATTTTGAATAAGGTACCGTCGAAGTCTGTTGAACAGACTCCATATGAGATATGGACAGGAAGGAAACCAGGTTTCTCTTTCCTGAAGATTTGGGGATGCTGGGCATATGTTAAACGTTTGGAAGGTACCAAACTTGAACCCAAATCTGATAAATGCCTTTTCGTAGGATATCCTAGGGAAACCAAAGGATATTACTTCTATCACCCACAAGAGAACAAAAGTATTTGTTGCTCTACAAGCATTTTCCTTGAGAAGGATTTTTAAATGCAGTGGTAAGTGGGAGGAAAGTAGAACTCGATGAAGATCGTAGTGATACTGTTCCTGGCAATGAATCAACGACGGAACAAGAACAGACCGTCCGGGATGAGTCTGTACCACAAACTTCACATACACAAGGACCGCGTAGGTCGGAGAGAGTCAGAACAGTACCTGAGAGGTATGGGTTCCTGATCTCACCTCATGTAGATATTAATCTTATTGAGGATAATGAGCCGGCTACGTATGAGGAAGCGATACAAAATATCGATTCCGCTTTATGGCAAGAAGCCATGAAGTCCGAGATGGATTCCATGTACGCCAACCAAGTTTGGACACTGGTTGATGCACCAGAAGGCGTAAAGCCTATTGGATGCAGATGGATCTTCAAGAAGAAGACCGACATGGATGGCAACGTACAAACGTACAAAGCTAGGCTTGTAGCGAAGGGGTATCGTCAACAATATGGTATTGATTATGACGAAACCTTCTCACCCGTTGCCATGATTAAATCCATTCGGATAATGCTTGCAATAGCTGCATATTTCGACTTCGAGATATGGCAGATGGACGTTAAACCGCTTTCCTTAACGGAAACCTTTTGGAGGATGTTTATATGCAACAGCCTGACGGTTTTATCGTACCTAGACTTGCAAACAAGGTTTGTAAGTTAAATCGATCCATTTATGGATTGAAGCAAGCATCACGGTCATGGAATCAGCGTTTTGATGAGATCATAAAAGAATATGATTTCGTGCAAAACGCAGATGACCCTTGTGTATACAAGAAGGTTAGTGGGAGAGCACTTACTTTTATTGTCCTTTATGTCGACGACGTATTGCTTATAGGCAATGACATTCCCATGCTAACGTCGGTGAAAGCTTGGCTTTCATTAAAATTCTCCATGAAAGATCTGGGAGAAGCAGCCTTTATTCTTGGAATAAAGATCTACCGGGATAGATCTAGAAAGCTGCTTGGACTCTCCCAGAGTACATACATTGATAAAGTGTTGAAGCGATTCAACATGGAACAATCCAAGAGGGGATTGGTTCCAATGGTACGTGGTACCTCTCTGTCTAAGGACATGTGTCCTAAGACTCAGGAAGAGAGAGACAACATGAGTCGGATACCGTTCGCCTCGGCAGTCGGATCGATCATGTATGCCATGATATGTACACGACCTGATGTCTCATATGCTTTGAGCATGTGCAGTCGCTATCAGGCCGATCCAGGTGAAGGTCACTGGATAGCAGTTAAGAATATCCTTAAGTATCTTAAACGAACTAAGGATGCTTTCTTAATTTATGGAGGTGGAGAACTTGCGGTATCTGGGTATACCGATGCAAGTTTCCAAACCGACAAGGATGACTACAAGTCGCAATCCGGGTACATTTTTTGTTTGAATAACGGAGCAGTGAGCTGGAAATCTTCCAAGCAAGATACTGTTGCCGATTCAACAACAGAAGCGGAGTACATCGCTGCATCTGAAGCAGCAAAGGAGGCAGTTTGGATCCGAAAGTTCCTAATCGGATTAGGAGTAGTTCCGTTAGCAGCTGAGCCCGTTCCATTGTATTGTGACAATAACGGGGCTATAGCACAGGCTAAGGAACCAAGGTCTCATCAACGGTCCAAGCATGTTCTTCGACGTTACCATCTGATTCGGGAGATTATACATCGTGGCGATGTAAAGGTCGAGAAGGTCACATCAGATGACAACATTGCAGATCCGCTGACGAAGGCTGTTCTTCAGCAAGTTTTTGAACGACACATACATAGTTCGGGTATTAGATGCTTGAGTGACTGGCTATAGGCCAAGTGGGAGATTGTTAGACATTATGTCCCATAGCGTCACTGTTTGTAAATGATATTGTATTATTGTACAAAATTAACTATGTGATAATGAAATTGCCTTTTGCCGTTTTGTAATATTATTTACTTTGATATATAAATGGCGAAAGTCCATATGATTAATACCGGATTGAGATGATATGAGACAGTATCAATCCATAAAGGTTTAATCATTAAATATCCCTAGTCGGAGTATTATCGAGATCGGACATCGATAATGCGGAATAGACTAGTATTGCGCTTGTGCACGTTGTGAGGGCACAACGGCATAGTTCTCATATATTTAAGTATTGGATACTTATGCAAGTGCGATAGGAGGTTGTGTTTTACCGATGGTACGGAAAACAGCTTCGCTCTGGATAGACCCCGCGGAATCCCATTGGTAGTATGTCTGCGTGTCTATGGGAGGCCGCATCAGGGTAGGTGTATATGGTCTTAACCTGAGACTTACATCGCTAGTACTTGCGACAATCGGTAAACTTTGGTTTTGGTGGTTGGGGACCTTAACCGGTTCTGTGTACACCTCTTCTGGGTTTATCGAGAATCGTAGTGTACTGGATGTGATGTCGAGATGGAAGTATCACTTCAGACATATGGAGGTGATGATCACGCAGGACACAGAACTAGTACTCTATAAAAGGTGCAACCGTCGGGACAATATGACCAGGTCAGGATTGTCCGATTTAAAGACTAGTTGCTTGATGTCCGATATATGTTTCGTACGGGGCAGACACATTCCAGCCCCAGGCCTAACATGTGATCGTCCGATACTGGATCGATGTACGCAATACTACGGTATACTACGCTTGATATAGATCTTATATTCCTATAAGAATATTTCTGGAGAATTGGGTAGGCATGGCGCTTTGCTAGAAGCCAACCTTGTCTTGTGAATCGGTAAAGACGTAGTACGAGGTACGTACGTGTTCGGATTATCCGACGACCGTATTTACTGCCAACATATCCGGAGATCTCTTGGGTCGCTTCCTGAAGATTCACCTATGATATTTGATTCGAACTTAATTAATCTTGGATTAATTGGGCGGAGAAACTTTATCGTGGATAAATTGCCTCGCTAGGCGCATTATTTATTTAAATTCGATTTAATTAACGTCGCGACGTAAGTTCGGTATTTCGGAAATATCGAACCCGAACGCGTGAGTGCACGTGGGCCCACTTTCATTTGGAAACGTGTGGGGCCAACATGACACATGTCATATATGCATTATTTAATTCTAATGCATTGCATGGAGATAGTGTACAATGCACTCAATGGTTTTGCACATGAAATTGAGTGTTTGACACTCTAAGCCATTGCATGATTGTGTCATAAGTTTATTATTAATTTAATAAATATTATGGCATAAATATAATTGATTTTTTGTAACAAATCAATTCAACTTCTCTCTCTCTCTCACATTGCCGAAACTGAAGCAGTTTTGGCCTCTCATTTTCTTCAATTTTTGTTGCAAAAACTTGAGAAATTGTGTTTGTTGGAACATAAATCCACACACAAGGCTAGCACCTTCAGGGATCAAAAGGAGGTGATAGGGAAACCATCAAAGAGCTTGGAATACACAAAGCTTGGAGCTTTCCACCTCTTGTCTTCCTTGGCCGAAAATCATCAACCTTGGAGCTTCCACTTTTGGTTTGATTTTCTTCATCACTAAAGCATTGTAAGTATGATTCCGCCATACTTCATCTTTTAATATATATTCATTGTTGTATTTCATATGCTTAATCTTTCCTTGGGACATATAATAGAAACCAACAACCTGAACTATGTACATGTCACTCAAACTTTTACTGAGGAATAGCTTTCGTCAGCGGATCTGCTATGTTGTCCTCTGATGTGACCTTTTCGTTCTTCACATCGCCACGATGTATGATCTCACGAATCAGATGGAAACGTCGAAGAACATGCTTGGATAGTTGATGAGACCGCGGTTCCTTAGCCTGCGCTATAGCCCCGTTATTATCACAATACAATGGAATGGGCTCAGCTGCTAACATAATTACTCCTAATCCAATTTGGAATTTTCGAATCCAAACTGTCTTCTTTGCTGCTTCAGTTGCAGCGATATACTCCACTTCTGTTGTTGAATCGACAACAGTCTCTTGCTTGAATATTTCCAGCTCACTGTTCTGTTTTCAAACAAAATATGTACCCGGATTACGACTTACAGTCGTATTTGTCAGTTTGGAAACTTGCATCGGTATACCCAGTTACCTCAAGTTCTCTATCTCTATAGATTAAGAAAGCATCCTTAGTTCGTCTAAGATACTTAAGGATATTCTTAACCGCTATCCAGTGACTTTCACCTGGATCGGCCTGATAGTGACTACACATGCTCAAAGTATAGGAGACATCAGGTCGCGTATATATCATGGCATACATGATCGATCCGACTGCCGAGGCGAACGGTATTCGACTCATGCTGTCTCTCTCATCTTGAGTTTTAGGACACATGTCCTTAGATAGAGTGACGCCATGTGACACTGGCAACAGTCCCCTCTTGGATTGATCCATGTTGAATCTCTTCAACATTTTGTCAATGTACGTACTCTGGGAGAGTCTAAGCAGCTTTCTAGATCTATCCCAGTAGACCTTTATTCCCAGAATAAAGGCTGATTCTCCCAGATCTTTCATGGAGAATTTCAATGAAAGCCAAGCTTTCACCGACGTTAACATGGGAATGTCATTGCCAATAAGCAATACATCATCAACGTAAAGGACAATGAAAGTCAGTGCACTCCCACTAACCTTCTTATATACACAAGGATCATCCTCGCTTTGTATGAAATCATATTCTTTTATGATCTCATCAAAGCATTGGTTCCAAGAACGCGATGCCTGCTTCAATCCATAAATGGATCGATTTAACTTACAAACCATGTTTGCAAGTCGTGGCACGACAAAACCGTCAAGCTGTTGCATATAAACATCCTCCAAAAGGTTTCCGTTAAGGAAAGCGGTTTTGACGTCCATCTGTAATATCTCGTAATCGAAATATGCAGCTATTGCAAGCATTATCCGAATGGATTTAATCATGGCAACGTGTGAGAAAGTTTCGTCATAATCGACACCATGTCGTTGACGATTCCCCTTTGCTACAAGCCTAGATTTGTACGTTTGTACGTTGCCATCCATGTCGGTCTTCTTCTTGAAGACCCATTTGCATCCAATAGGCTTTACGCCTTCTAGTGCATCAACCAGTGTCCAAACTTGGTTGTTGTACATGGAATCCATCTCGGACTTCATGTCATTCTTCTCGCCATAAAGCGGAATCGATATCTTGTATCGCTTCCTCATAAGTAGCTGGCTCGTTATCCTCAATGAGATTAATATCTACATGAGGTGAGATCATAAACCCATACCTCTCAGGTTGTTTCCTGACTCTCTCTGACCTACGCGGTCCTTGTGTAATCGAAGATTGTGGTTCATGTTCCGTTAAGGATTCTGCGCTAGGAACAGTACACTCACGCCAATTTTCATCGAGTTCTACTTTCCTCCCACTCCCACTAACCATTACATTTAGGAATTCATTCTCAAGGAAAACCGCATGTAGAGCAACAAATACTTTGTTCTCTTGTGGGTGATAGTTAATATCCTTTGGTTTCCCTAGGATATCCTACAAATAGGCATTTATCCGATTTGGGTTCAAGTTTGGTACCTTCCAAACGTTTGACGTATGCCCAGCATCCCCAAATCTTCAGGAATGAGAAACCCGGTTTCTTTCCTGTCAATATCTCATATGGAGTCTGTTGAACAGACTTTGATGGAACCTTATTCAAAATAAATATTGCACTGTTTAATGCATATCCCAGAAGAAGGAATAGGTAGCTCAGTGCGACTCATCATCGACCTTACCATGTCTAATAAAGTTCGGATTCCTCCGTTCGGATACACTATTAATTGCGGTGTTCCAGGAGGAGTCCACTGTGAAAGAATACCATATTCTTTCAAGTAGTCAAGAAACTCATTGCTTAAGTATTCGCCACCACGGTCCAACCGTAATGTCTTAATACTCTTGCCGGTCTGTTTTTCAACTTCGTGTCGAAACTCTTTGAATTTCTCAAAAGTTTCCGACTTGTGTCTTATAAGATACACATAACCATAACGTGATGCATCATCCGTAAAGGTTACGAAGTATTCGTATCCACCTCTAGCCTGGCTAGACATGGGTCCACAAACGTCACTATGAACAAGGGCTAACAGTTCGGTGGCGTGTACACCTTTACCGCTAAAAGGTGACTTAGGCATTTTGCCTAAAAAGCAAGATTCACAGACGTCATATGAATTTGGATCAAATCCGTCCAAGTACCCACTCTTCGAAAGTGTTGATATGCAAGTCTTGTTTTATGTGTCCCAGATGACAATGCCACATATAAGTTTCATCTTTATGACTTACTTTAAGTCTTTTGTTTGTTACAGAATATGGTTGAGATTGATTTATATTCAAATATAAAGACCATTATTTACAACAGCAGTGCAAATTTCTATATCATTTTTATACATAAAACACCCAGTGTTTCGAAATACAAAAGTATATACCACATTGGGTTAACATAGATACATAAATAATATTCCTAGTCAAACTAGGTACATAATACAGTCCAAAGTTCAAGTACATGCCCCGAGGGCAGTTCCAAAACATAAGTGCCCACGGCCAAAATGGAAATAGATGTCCCATTTCCAACACGTAGATCAATCTCCCCTGACGCCAGTTTCCTGCTAGTCCGCAGATCCTGCACATCAGTACAAATGTGAGTACCACAACCAGAATAAAAAATCTAATTTTTGAAACTAGAAGTAGTCATGTTTATCTCTATAACAAACATACATGAGGCCGGTGCCTTGCCCGCCTTTATCTCTTTCTAGAGTGCCTTGTACTCGCGGCAGTCACGTTTCCAATGACCCCGTTTCCCGCACTGGAGGCAAACATCCTGAGACTTGTCCTTCGGCTTCCCCAAAGCCTTTGACGCTTTACCCTTGCCCTTCTTCTTATGCTATTTTTTCACACCTCCAGTCGCCTTGGGCCCAGCCATTGGTGAATGAGATGTCGATGCAAAGTGCGCCTCGCGCTTTTGCCCCTTTGTAGCTCTTTCTTAGCCTCACGTAGTGAGGACATCAGCTCTCCAAGAGTCTGCTCTTGGTTCAACATGTTGTAGTTCATGATGAACGCACTCCAAGTGTCGGGGAGAGACTGCAAGATCAAATCTATCGAAGTTTATATCTCAAAGACTATCCCCATATGTCCAAGCTGCTCAATATCGGCAATCATCTGTGTCACGTGATGTTCCACAGACGTACCCTCCGATATACGAGCACGGAAGAGCTTCTTCTGTAACTCTTATCGCTGCGACCTTAGGTTAGATCGGTACAAATCGTGCAACTTCACCAACATGTTATAGGGATCCAATTCCTTGTTTTGTCGACGAAATTACTGAGTCATAGCAGCAAGCATAATCGCCTGAGCAGTTGCATTGTCGTCACTATGTGTCTTCCAAAGATCTAGCTCGAGCAACTGATCAAATTTGGGCTTAGGCCCAAGAGGTCTCTCTATAGTATATAGAATCCTCTCAGATCCCAGGACTATCCTGAGATTGAGTTCCCAATCGGAGAAGTTAGTGCCGTTGAAGACATTTTCTCCCATGATTATGTCACAGACACTACTCTTTCGGTCTTTAATCGTGATAATCTAATTATTCGATTAACAATGAAGGGTACAGTCCAACTGTTACAAGAAAAATAACAATATATTAGTCCAACTAATAAAATAATTTTGACGAAATGTTTGAAATCGCGTAAAGCTAAATATTCGAATGAAATTGCAAATTCAATACTAGCCTCCCACTATTTTTTGGCGAGCCTCTAACCCTCCGTCGAGTACTCGAGAAACCTAGTTTCCTAGTGGGCTAGGATCCCGTTAAATAACACACAACCTTGACTTTGGCCAACAAGCTGTATAATATTTAACTAGGTAGATCTCGAAGATCAATTCGATCTCATCCAATTCCTAGATCCGGTAGGTGGACATCCAAGTCCGAAACATATATACAATATATATGCCAATACATCCAATGTATTTCCTAACCTATTTCCTCTGAATCAACTAAGCCTTGGCTTTGGCACAAAAAGCTTAATGATTCCAGTTAAACGGGACCCATTGACGTGGGAAAGTTTCGTAATCAATGTCGATGGACAGAAGTGATAGGATTGACTTTGGCCAACAAATCACAACTTAGACAAGACACCGATATGGAACAAAACTTTCATGATTCAAACAAATCCGCGATATGACAAAGGCCTTGACTTTGGCCAACAAACCAATGCCAATCTTGGATCTTGAGTAATAATCACTCAATGGAAGGAAATATCGCTTAATATGTTTTGAGGGATTTTCGCTTAAATTGGCAACCAATTTATTATCTTTGTTAGGTCTCATCATCATACACCCTTAAACATGCATTCTAAACACATAAGAAGGCGTGAAAGTAAATTAATAACGATATGCGGATGGATATTTAACAACTTGTTCCTAGAACAAATCACTCCATTTCCTCTCCCCGGCTAGCACTATTCTACTTCTACCCCTACATAACCATACATAATACATAATAGAAACCTCATTATTCAGGGGAATCAGGTGAGAAGAGAATACAAAGAAATAATGAGAGATAAGGCTAGACACGCAGGTCCAATTTATAAATTCCAAATTTACAACAATTTCTAAAATTGCCATTTCCCTTCTAATATCCATCCGATATACGCTATTCAATCAACACATCTATATATTCATCATCACAGCATGCAATTCAACCAATCTAATCCAATTAATTAGTCTTTGAATTATGTGATCATCCAATGTTCAAACAACGATTTGATTTTGTGCGAGTCCAACTCGTTTGCGAATAAGTACTCAAAGTACGAATTCTTGAATTATATCGAACTACTCGTTAAATATAATTTAATTCGTATTCAATACTAATTCATTTATTTAATTCCAAATTAAATATCTACACTTCTTAATGCGCTTTAACGACTTAGATTCCAAATCTAATCTAATTGGGTCTCAAAGCCCAACTAACATCCAATGTTCGTTTAATTAAAGTCCGATGGGCTTTCAATTGATTTCATAAGGCATGGGCTTTGGTCAATATGGGTCAAACCCAATTACCAAGCCCAATTATGGAATCACCATCATTTGCCAAGAAAACAATTTTAGCCCTATAAGGCCCAATTAAACTTTTAAAGCCCATTTATTACATTTGGACTTAATGGAATGATTTAGGCCCAATTGGATCCAATCCAATTGGCCTAAACCCACTTGGCCCAACCAAGCCCATTATGCCCAAATATAACAATTTCAAGCCCAATTTAAAATTAAGCCCATTAATCAAATTTTAAAATTCCAAATTTTATAATTCATTAACTTAAGTGTAATACATCAATTAATTACCCAAATTAATATTTCCAAAATACAATTTAACAATTAATTATGTATCCTATTGTTCAACTAATGTCCAACATTCTTGAATCAAAAATCAACTTGTTCCATGCCATAAGGTTCTCGGTATTATTAGGGAATTTTGTCCGAATTCGTTTTTCAATCCGATTGAATTTTAAATCGACATATCCCAATCGTTTCAAGTCATCCAATGATCAACGAAACAAAAAATACCAAGATCCTAGGGTAACTTACATATTCGGCCAAGCCAAGTCATATGGCAAAAATTGATCCAATCAATATTTCTTGAAATTGATCCAATACAACCTCAATATATCATCATTCAAGCATACTCAATCAATCAATTTTATCAAATCATGCTCAAATTGATTTTACCCAAATTTTACCCTAATTCATTCCATGCTCATTTTGGCTTTGATACCATTGTTGGGTTTTCTAATTTAGTCCCCAAGATCAGATAACATAAAATGTAGAATGAATAACAAAGAAGAGTGGCAGAAATACCTTACATTGATCGGATTATGGATGTGTCAACACAACAAAAATGGTCCTCCAAGAATCTTTGAGATTCGGCTAAGATAAAAGAATTCCAAGCTCCAAGCTTTTGAAGATTCCAAGCTCTCAAGTTGGTTTCCCTAACACCTTGTATAATCCCTTGATGAGTGCTAGCTCTTTGAGAATTTTTGCAACAAAAATCCTTCAATTTATTCTTGCTATTTTCGGTGAAAGAAGAAGAAAATGGGAGAGAAAAACTTGCTTCAAGTTTCGGTAATGAGAGAGAGAATGGAAGCTTGTGTAATTGTTTCAAAAAAAAATTAAAATGATATACCAAAAGTTGGATTTGGTAAAAGTCACTCTTGCTTTCAATTTGGAGTATTTTACTAGCCACCAACAACTCCACCAAAACACACAACAACCAAAAGTAACTTAAGGTGACATGTGATGTGACACTTGATGTGACATGTGGGCCCCACTCGATTCCGAATGCGAGTTGGCCCGCAAACACTCCCGGCTCGGGTTCGCTAATTCCAAATTAACGAACTTCCGTCGCGATGTATTAAATCGAATTTAATTAAATAATTATGCATAGCAAAATTACTATTCACACATCGCTAACGAATTAATTCTAAATTAACTCGTTTGCCCGAATTAAAACTAATTTCAATTCCGTGTCGAATCTAATTTCGAATAATTATCGATATATTATTTTATCGATTAATTCCAATTAATCTTCTCTCTCTTCAAATAGTACTTTATATCCAAGATAAAGTCTCTCCGCATTAATCCCATTATAATTTAGCTCGAATCATATACGTCATCGGTGAATTTCGGGAGCGACCCAAAGATCCCTGAATTTTGGCATAAATTCCGGTCGTCGCTATCCGAACACGTACTACCAATAACTACTTTTCCCGATTTTTAGACAAGGTTGGCTTCTAGCAAAGCGGCAAGCCTACCCAATTCTCCAAAATATTCTTTGATGGATATATGATCTTTAATAGGCGTGTATTGACCGCGTAAACACACACGTATAACGCAAGCGCACGTATCGTTCAAGTAGTATAAAAATATCGATCCCACGAGGACTTAATTTCTACTGTTGTTATTAATTATTGAATCTATTTATTTACAAATCTAATTGGGAGAAGAGAATGATTGCTTGATTGATTGGTTGATTGTAGATTTGCTAAATAAATAAATAAATAAAAAGACAAAAGAAAATACTAAGGAAAATAACAAAAGACACAAAATCTAGGGTTGTGAATCATTCTAATATCATTTAAAAGATGAAGTGGTTATTTTATGTTTGTGTAATAAATCATTTACTAACCTGGAACACTAAATTATGCAAAAGCCTCTGTCGATGGTCAGACACAAATACCCAGTTTAACCCAATTGAACCATATGTCTATGTCAACCAAATTATCTGGATTCATTAAGTGTAAGTTCCAATTATGGCTACCCCCGCCCGACAGGTATATTCCTATCCTGTAAGGAAATCTATTAAAGGGTTATCTATCCTCAAGGAAGATCGTGGGCTATTAGTCTAAGGCTGAAACCTAAAATCCCTATGTCTAGTTCATTTTAGATTTACCACATCAATCTTATTGGTGATCAGACAACAAGAAGCATTAAGCTTAAGACTTAATAAGTAAACCTTTAAATTACCCAAACTATAAAACAACCCCTTATAAACCGGTGATATTAGAATTCATCACAACCCCAGATAACTAACAACTAAACTAGGGCTAGTACAACTTAAAAGTAAAAGACATAAAGTAAAAATACTGAAAAGTAAAAGACATAAAGTAAAACTAAAAGTAAAATAAAATAAAATGCTAAGGTAAAAGGAATTACTTTTACTACTACTATTTAGATATCTCCCATAAAATAATATATAAACTTGTGATATTATTTTACCAACCGACCAATCTGGCGGTATCCTGATTAAGTCAAATTAAGTCCAACCAGCCATATAGGCGGTAATATTTGTCCATAATCCAGCCATAAAGGCGGTACCAAAATAAATTTACCAACCGACCAATCTGGCGGTATCCTTGATTAGTCAGGTTTAAACCAGATTAAATTGAATTGCCAACCGACCAATATAGCGGTATCCTTTATTAATCAGTATTTTAAATAGTGAATATATTATTTTTAAGGGAGATTAATCTAAATAGTAAAAGTAAAAGAATTACCTTTCACCCTAGCTTGGGAAATTACCTCCTCATTACTGAAAAGTAAAAACTGAAAAATTAAAGAAAGAAAAGTACTGTGCGTAAAAGTAAATTGCGGAAGTAAAAACTAAAACTGAAAAGTAAAGAAAAGAAAGTGCGAAACTGAAAATTAATTACTGAAAACTAAAAATAAACAAACTAGATACAATCTTCTTATTTATTCATTAAGAATTTCAAAGAAGAAAGTATGAATTTTACAAATGAAATGGCTTGGTATTTATAGGCAAAATTTTGCCACCATCAAATCATCCATCAAATTCTCCACCAAATCCATTATTAATTTCTCCACTAATTACTCCACCAAATCCATAATTGCTCCACTAATTGCTTATCTTGTTTGGTGTTGATTTGATAATTTTTATTAATTATTAATTAATTAATATTTTGCTTTGAAAATGATTGATAATGACTTTTAATAATTACACTCCACACACTTCTGGATGGTTCATCAATTTCGGTCATGAAATCATCAGAATTCGAAAATATTTTCTCTTTCAAAGTTGTAGATCTTTGAGTCTTCTTTAATCTGGAACTTGAATCAGCTCAATCCGATATCTGAGTAAAAAGTTATGCCCAAAATACGACAGATGCGCAAAACTGGAATTTCCAAAACTGCACTTCGTCAAAAACGCCCTTTCAAATTTCCAATCTCCAAAATTAATATATCAAGTCCAATAATTGCCCTTATTTGATCCACATTTCGTCCTAAATGATTTCATTAAGACCCGATATTATTTTATCTGCAAAATAAACTAAAACACATCAAAACGTTCATCAAACCCGAGAAACTAAACAAAATATTAAGTAAAAGGGGCGGTAAATATTGATATATTTTCCGCTCATCACACCCCCAAACCTAACATTTTGCTAGTCCTCGAGCAAAACAACAAAATAAAATATTAAAATAAAAAGCCACTTTCGTAGGGATCACGGTTGCATTTAGCATATGCAACAAGCCTTTAAACCCCTAGGTGTCCCTAGTGGACGAGTTGTAGTCTCGTGAGGGTTTACAGCAATGATACCCACAAACATTTTACAAAAGTAAAAATGTAGTTAAACTAATGCACACAAAAGCAAAAAGACAAGAGAAAAGAGAATAAAGAAGTTAGTGACTAATCAGGTGAAACTTCTACTCCAAGTTACTAGTTGTTTTGTTTCATTCTAAATTACCGAATAAGTAAATTCTCCGATTATTTTTACCATTCTCCATATACACAGCCAACAAAATATTAAACAACTCATTTTTGCCCACAACAGTCATAAGTGCAGTTGATAAGAGAGTAATATTTTTGTCCTAAAGTTCTATCAGATTTAACACCTTTTTGCAGCAATGGAATAATTTTTTTCATTTTTCTGATTTTTTGATTTTTTTTTCTCTATTTTTTTATTTATATACAATATCTTCCATCTATGTAGCTGTTGGGTCGGTGGCTCCCAAACCAGTTGGCTTTAGGGCACCAGGTGTTAAGACACCCCTACGGACTTAATTACCCAGACTTCAGATATAAATATATTTTTGCAGCATCTTTGATCCATGTAGCGAGTTTGGGCCAGTGACTCCCAAACCAGTTGGTTTTAGGGCACTAGGTGTTAAAACACCCTTACAGACTTAATAACCCGGATCTCAGACGTTTTTTTTTTTTTTTTTTTTTTTTACTCCATTGCTTTTTGAGATGCTTCCTCCAATTAAACTAGAGCACTGAATATTACAAACTTTTCAATTTTAGCTCATGTCCGTATGTTACTATATATGTTGATAATACCTGTCAACTGAGCATATGAAGATTCATTTTTAGTCAGTTTTAAGGAGAATTCACAAATTAAATAATTCAAAATGAAATAAACAAAAATTAACTTGTTTCGAAATAGGTTTGAGATACGTTCAGGAGTGGAAACTCCTTACTCAGCTATCTCTCACCAATTTCACCTTTTTAGTCAACAAAAAATAAAATACAAAAAACGCAAAATATTTTTTTAATTTTTGAAAATTTTTCAATTTTTTTTTGTATTTTTCGAAAAATTTTGGACTAAAAATAAAAATAACACACAAACTAAAAACAAAAAACAAGGTACTGATCAACTAATTCCCTCCCCCAAACCTAAATGAGACATTGTCCCCAATGTCTTAAACAGTAGAAGAAGAGTTTAGAAGATAATACCTGGTTAGCTGAAATTCTACAGGAAATTAAAGGTTAAGATCCAGATTAACCCGACGCCTCTTACCACGATCGTCCAGACCAATTTATCTTTGAAATGATAGGGTCAACTTGTGGTTCATAGGCTATGAGTTGGTCTATTAGATCCGAGCAGTTCTGGCAGTGAAGAGGAGTTCTTTCATAGGTTTTGACACGAACCCATTTCTCCGGCATCATCAAGAAACACACAAAGAAAATCATAAAATCCATCAACATTGAGCAGTCCAAGCGGTTTCTGGTGTACAGGTTCGCCCAAGATAGTACTATAAAAATTTCCTCCAATGTGCCCAAGCCACCTGGCAAAGCGATAAAAGCATCAGCACGGTTAATCATTTCTACCAGTCGTTCAGACATACCTGGCACGATCAGTTCCTCTCCGTTTGATGATCCAATAAGATTTGCCTCTGCCAAGGGTTTTGGGATGATTCCCAAAACATGACTGCCTCCTTCCTGTACAGCCTTTGAAACGATCCCCATAAGTCCAAGATTTCCTCCGCCATATATTAAGTGCATATTCCTTGCTGCTAAGACTCGACCCAATTCTGTGCTGCTCTCTATGTATTGTGGCTTAGTACCAACACTACTACCGCAAAACACGCAGATGTTTTCAACTCGTCTTCTTGAAGTGGCTTCCATTTTTTTTTGTATTTCTTTTCAACTCTGGATGCCTTCAAAAGTGCAATGACGGGCTGAATTTATAGTACCTGAAAAAGGGTGAGTAATAATAGCACTAATATCTTCCAAAGGACGATTGTTAGCTAAACAACAAAAGAGATCGTGAAAGGTCAAAAAGTCTGGATCCTGTCTACGAAAATAAAGATAATTACAATAGAAAAGCGAATCAAAGCAATAATTAAGGCAACGGAATTGTGTACGCAATACGCCACTCGCTTAGTATAAATTCATTAGGATGTGTCTCAAGATTTCATTCCTTATTCAGCCATCGCTAATGAATTGTTTCTCATCTTTGATTGCCAAACACAATTCCTTCTGTCTTAAAATGCTTCGTTTGTGCCTTTCCCTACAAAAATAACACACAAAATTAAAAAGTTCACACAAAATATGAAAACAAATTACAACAAATTGCATGGGTTGCCTCCCTGCTAGCGCTAAATTTTTCGTCTTCAGCCAGACGTGACTGAAATTCATCTGTTAAGGAGGTTTCAATGTCGTTTTGGATGTCCGATTAAAGACAATCCCGTGAGCGTTGCTTTTGAAGGGTCTCTTCCAACGGTAAAGTGGCAAAAAGAGTTTTGTCTCATTCAGTGCTCGTGCCACCTTTTTGCTCCTTGTTACTCCAGTGGTTCCTGCAAAGAAAGAAAGAAAATCAGGAGGTCTCGTATGATGCTTGACTTGGAATGGAAGTTCCATTCTGTCAAGCTTCTGGGTGATATCTTTGATTTGTACTCCCCAAAACAGCGATGTTTCTCCTGAATGCTCTGGATCTTTATTAAGGTCAGACATTTGCTCCTCCATTTGCTCTGTTTCTTGCTCCACCTTCTTTTCACAGATGTATTGTAAAATTCTTGTATTCAGCTCTTCATCTGTCATCTGTGAAATACATGCTTCAAAATTGTCAACCCGAGGATGCAAAGATGTTTCTGACATTAGGTTTTCATCCTCTGATACGACTGGAATGGATGGTTCAGATAGATCTTCTTCAAACATCATGGTAAAGCATGCTCCAAGATCTTCATTTTGAGGATTGAAAGTTTGATCCTCCGTTGTTGGTGCAGTTGGTACAAATAGATCAGCTTCATCCTCGTCAGAATCTGAATAATAAAAGTCAAATTGAGACTTTGCCGGTTCGGGCTCCTGAACTGATACCTCTGGTTGTTGATACTGCTCAGCCTCCTCCTCTGTTGAAGTGTCTTTGTGAAATGATTGGTACTCGAAGGCTTCATCATGTGTCATCTGAAACTGGTTCTTGAGGTATGTAGTTCTGGTTTTCTGTTAATTGTCTCATTTGATCTGTCATCCTCTGAATGAATTCTGATTGTCTCTGAATACTTTCAAGTTGCTTCAGGCTTGTTTCAAGCATTGTATCCAACTTTTCGTCTCGTTTCTTGGAAAAAATTTTGAGCATATCAATCAATTGTTCTTCCTCTGATGGTTCTGGTTTTTGTTGAGGATAGTAGGTGGATGGTGGATAAGATGAAAGTATGATGGTTTCTGGGCATCCAGTGATAATTGTTGGGCTGGACAACAGGCCTCAGAAAACCGGACTGTTGCTCCCAGATGTGGGGTGTATCTTCTTGTAAAGCTCGTAATCTTTCAATCTCCCAGTAGTGTTCCATTTTTAAATCACCTGAAAATACAATAAAAAAATAAAAATTACAGATAAAGATAAAGAAAATTAGATACAAGTAAATTGGATAGCTTCAAAATTAATAACTCAAGAAATATAAGTCCCCGGCAACGGCGCCAAAAACTTGACCGGCGTAAACACACACGTATAACGCAAGCGCACGTATCGTTCAAGTAGTATAAAAATATCGATCCCACGAGGACTTAATTTCTACTGTTGTTATTAATTATTGAATCTATTTATTTACAAATATCTAATTAAGGGAGAAGAGATGATTGCTTGATTGATTGGTTGATTGTAGATTTGCTAAATAAATAAATAAATAAAAAGACAAAAGAAAATACTAAGAAAATAACAAAAGACACAAAGATCTAGGGTTGTGAATCATTCTAATATCATTTAAAAGATGAAGTGGTTATTTTATGTTTGTGTAATAATCAGTTTACTAACCTGGAACACTAAATTATGCAAAAGCTCTGTCGATGGTCAGACACAAATACCCAGTTTAACCCAATTGAACCATATGTCTATGTCAACCAAATTATCTGGATTCATTAAGTGTAAGTTCCAATTATGGCTACCCCCGCCCGACAGGTATATTCCTATCCTGTAAGGAAATCTATTAAAGGGTTATCTATCCTCAAGGAAGATCGTGGGCTATTAAGTCTAAGGCTGAAACCTAAAATCCCTATGTCTAGTTCATTTTAGATTTACCACATCAATCTTATGGTGATCAGACAACAAGAAGCATTAAGCTTAAGACTTAATAAGTAAACCTTTAAATTACCCAAACTATAAAACAACCCCTTATAAACCGGTGATATTAGAATTCATCACAACCCCAGATAACTAACACATAACTAGGGCTAGTAACAACTTAAAAGTAAAAGACATAAAGTAAAAATACTGAAAAGTAAAAGACATAAAGTAAAACTGAAAAGTAAAATAAAATAAAATGCTAAGGTAAAAGGAATTACTTTTACTACTACTAATTAGATATCTCCCATAAAATAATATATAAACTTGTGATATTATTTTACCAACCGACCAATCTGGCGGTATCCTGATTAAGTCAAATTAAGTCCAACCAGCCATATAGGCGGTAATATTTGTCCATAATCCAGCCATAAAGGCGGTACCAAAATAAATTTACCAACCGACCAATCTGGCGGTATCCTTGATTAGTCAGGTTTAAACCAGATTAAATTGAATTGCCAACCGACCAATATAGCGGTATCCTTTATTAATCAGTATTTTAAATAGTGAATATATTATTTTTAAGGGAGATTAATCTAAATAGTAACAAGTAAAAGAATTACCTTTCACCCTAGCTTGGGAAATTACCTCCTCATTACTGAAAAGTAAAAACTGAAAAATTAAAGAAAGAAAAGTACTGTGCGTAAAAGTAAATTGCGGAAAGTAAAAACTGAAAAGTAAAGAAAAGAAAGTGCGAAACTGAAAATTAATTACTGAAAACTAAAAATAAACAAACTAGATACAATCTTCTTATTTATTCATTAAGAATTTCAAAGAAGAAAGTATGAATTTTACAAATGAAATGGCTTGGTATTTATAGGCAAAATTTTGCCACCATCAAATCATCCATCAAATTCTCCACCAATCCATTATTATTAATTTCTCCACTAATTACTCCACCAAATCCATAATTGCTCCACTAATTGCTTATCTTGTTTGGTGTTGATTTGATAATTTTTATTAATTATTAATTAATTAATATTTTGCTTTGAAAATGATTGATAATGACTTTTAATAATTACACTCCACACACTTCTGGATGGTTCATCAATTTCGGTCATGAAATCATCAGAATTCGAAAATATTTTCTCTTTCAAAGTTGTAGATCTTTGAGTCTTCTTTAATCTGGAACTTGAATCAGCTCAATCCGATATCTGAGTAAAAAGTTATGCCCAAAATACGACAGATGTGCGCAAAACTGGAATTTCCAAAACTGCACTTCGTCAAAAACGCCCTTTCAAGTTTCCAATCTCCAAAATTAATATATCAAGTCCAATAATTGCCCTTATTTGATCCACATTTCGTCCTAAATGATTTCATTAGTCCCGATATTATTTTATCTGCAAAATAAACTAAAACACATCAAAACGTTCATCAAACCCGAGAAACTAAACAAAATATTAAGTAAAAGGGGCGGTAAATATTGATATATTTTCCGCTCATCAAGTATACGTAGTATTGCTATTTCGATCCAGTATCGATGTCAACATGCAAGGCCGGGGCTGTACAAAGTTTATGCCCCGTACGAAGCATATATCGGATCACTAGCAACTAGTCTCTTTATTATCGGATAATCATGACCAAGTCATATTATCCCGATGGTTGCAAACCTTAGAGAACCAGTTCTGTATCCCTGCGTGATCATCATCTCCATATGACTGAAGTGAACTTCCGTCTTGACATCACACCCAATACACTACGATTCTCAATACAAAACCCTAAGAGGCGTACACAGAACCTGTTAAAGTCCTGGACGACCAAAACCAAAACGTATTGATTGTCGCAAGTACTAGCGATGCAAGTCTCAGGTTAAGACCAAATACACCTACCCTGAAGCGGACTCCCATAGACACATAGTCATACTACCAATGGGATTCTGCGGGGTCTATCCAGAGCGAAGCTGTTTTCCATACCATCGGTAAAACACAACCTCCTACCACACTTGCATAAGTATCCAATACTTAAATATATGAGAACTATGCTGTTATGCTTCCATAACACGCACAAGTGCGATACTAGTCTATTCCGCATTATCGATGTCCAGTCTCGATAATACTACGACTAGGGATATTTAATGATTAAACCATCGTGAATTGATATTGTCTCATATCATCTCAATCCAGAACTAATCATAAGGACTTTCATCATTCACACATTTAAGTAATCTAATTACGAAAGATAAAAGGCAATTTCATTGCTACATAATTAATTTGTACAAAACCACAATGTTTTTTACAAACAATGACGCTATAGGTCACAACTGTCCAACAATGTTTTGGTGTTATTTTATAGATAAATAAAATATCAGGTCCCACTGGAATAAAATCGGGGATCAAAATGTGAAAAAAATAAATGAAAAGGGAAAAATAGGAAATTCACGCGTCATGCCACACAAGCCTTCTGCGTCGCGATGCGCCTCAATTATTGAGCTGCTGACATGCGTCATCAACGCATCATCACATGCATCATCATCACGTCATCGTGACGTCAGCATAATAATTCAGTCTGCCGACACACGTCATCACTTGCGTCATCATGAAGTCAGCGTCGCGACCCCAAGCCTTGACATATCGTGACTCCGAGCCAATAATGGAGTCTGGCGACAGCTGTCATTCACTATAGAGCGCTTCGCGATGCAAAGCCTTCAGGGGTCGCGACGCGGCGGGATTTTGAAGCCTATAAATAGAGGCTGATTTCATTTGAATTCTTCATAGTTTCTTCTGGGGAATTTCCTTAGAATACTAAAAAGAGAGTATCTTGTTTGTTTAATTTCAGTTTTCTTGAATTTTATTTTTATTTCAAGTAATAAATCTTTCTTTATTTTACTTAAAAGTATGAGTAGGTAACTTCTTTCTGCTGGGGTGAAAGGTAAAGCTTTTATTATAAGATTTAGATTAATCTCCCTTAGTTATAATATATAAATTATCTTAAAACCCGACTTAATTGGATACTACCTTATTGGTCGGTTGGACTTCATTAAATTAATTTTAACCTGACTTAATTGGATACCGCCTCTATGGTCGTTTGGAATTAGTTAAAAATCTTACTTAATCAGGATACCGCCTATATGGTCGGTTGGTAATATAACTCAAAAATTTATATATTATAATAAGGGAGATTTCTAAATTTGAATTAATAAAAATGGATCCTTTAACCCCAATATTTTATTTTATTATTTTTACTTTTTAAATTTCAAATTTGTTTTATAAGGTTTTGTTTATTTATGTCTTTAATAATCCTAAGTATGTGTTGTAACTAAATACCTTATCTAGGGTTGTGATGAATTCTAATACCATAGGCTTATGAGTTGGTTATTTTGTGTCTTGTGTGATGTATAAGTTTATTTATTGAGTCTTAATATTAATGCTTCTTATTAACTAGACACTAATAAGATTGATTTGGTAAACTTAAAATGAACTTGACGAAGGGATTTTAGGTTTCAGCCTTAGACTCAATAGCTCACGATCTCACATTCACCTTAGAGATTTTCTTCAAGGATTGACATATACCTATCGGGTGTGGGTAGCCATAATTGGAACTTGAACTTAATAAATTCGGGTAACTTGGTTGATATAGACATATAGTTAATTGGGTTACTTTGGGTTTTTGCATCTGACCATCGACATAAGCTTTTGCATATCTTCGTGTTCCAGGTTAATAAACTGACATATTACACAAGCATAAGATAATCAACTCATCTTTAGAAAGGTATTGGTAGGATTCACAACCCTGGATATTTTCATATCATTGTTTAAAACTTAAAATTTACCTTTATTTTGTTTTATTTACTTGTTTTTAGTTAAAATCATAATCCAACCAACAATCAAATCAATTAGATACTCATAGACATTTAACTTTGTAAATTGATAGCATAGGTATTAAGTCCTCATGGGATCGATACATTTTATACTACTTGAGCGATATGTGCGTTTGCATTACATATTTGTTCACCACCGATCAGTCTTCATATTGGACTACCCAACACATTTATCTATTTTATGATTTAAAATGTATTTATGTACTTTTGTCATATCAACATGTTTACCTGTTATCAATTGTCATGTCATAATCTGCTAATTGTGTTATATCTCATAAATCATGTCGACGTGTTAATCGAATAATTGTGTCATATTCACATCTTATAAAATTGACCCATTTATTAGTCATATTAATATATCAAGTTGTGTTGACATGTTTAATAAATGAGTCATGTTTGTGTTTAAAGTTTTGACTCGATTGTCAAACATGTCATAGCCGTGTTTATTTATAGACCCGACCACGGTTCCGGTTCGGAATCGAAACCGAACCAGTAGGAATCGGCCGATTCCGGTTCCAACCAGTTCCGATTCTAAAATAGGAACCGGAACTAGAACCGGAACCAGATTTATTCGGTTCGGTTAGGGTTCTACCATAGCCGTACATAATAGAATCAGACGATTCCACAACCGTTTGCCCCAACGGCGTTGCTCCCTGTTGGCTTAATTTAAATTATTTATTTATTTTTTTAAAATTTAATTACTAAATTACCCTTAATAACATTCAAAAAATAGATAGTTTTAGGGGATTTTTAGGTATCATAAAATAATTCAAAAATATATAAATATGGGTCATTCTTCATTTTTAACACATTAATTCTCAATTTTCTTAATTTCTTTAATTCTTTAATTCTCAAGTCTCTCATCTTTAATTCCTCAAATTGATTTAATTTTTTTAATTTTTCAATATTAACAAAAAATGAAAAGCTCATTTGAGAACACCATGTCTAATATCCCAACGCAAGAGAGTGGCCAAAGTATCGGTACATGGAGAAGAGAAATTAAGTCTCGATCTTCCGGTATTTTCAAAATTCATTTTCATTTAGTCGAGATCGAAAATAAAGGTTCAAGAGCAATACGTAACTATTGTGGTATATCTTACAAATTTACCGGTGGCTTTGTCAATATGAAAAAGTACTTGGATAGACATCATACTGCTGAAATTAGACTTGATACAATATAAACTCAAATAGGTAGATACGTTTTATCTAATAGAGGTACGAGTTCTTTTGATTTATTTAAATATTCTGATGTTAAAAATAGAGAAGAATTTACTAAATTTACTTGTATGGCATATCTTTCTTTAAGTTTTGGTGACAAAAATTACTTTTACTAGATATGTTCGAAATGCTTTAAATCATGTTGCATGTAAAATGTCTAGAAATACAACAAAACTATAATTTTTTAAATTATATAAAGATGGTAAAATTATTTTAAATGAAATAATTAAAGATATTAAAGGTCGTCTTTCTATTTGTTCTGATATTTGGAGTGACCATTGACAAACACACTCATACATGGGTGTGATTTGTCATTGGATTGATGCATCATGGAACATGCAAAAATGACTTATTACATTTAAAGTTTCTAATGAGTATCATAATGCACAAAATATTTATAGAGTGATTAAAATAATTTTTGATGAATATGGTTTATTAGGTAAAATTTTAACAATTGGTTTTGACAATGCATCTGCAAATATTGCATCAATTAGATATTTAAAAGAAATATTCCAACCAAATTGGGAGGTCGATATTTTCATGTTCGTTGTGTTGGGATAGATGTGGAACCCCTAGGGTCGGATCATTGTCCCGTGCAGTAGAAGTGTGTCTAACCCATAGATATAAAGCATGAGTGTATTTTTAAATAATTTAATGGAATAGTATATTCCATTATGAATGTATAGGAAAAAAATCAGGGTTGAATCGGAGTCCGGAAAGTCAATAACAGACAAAAACAAGTTTCAGAGCACGCCATGCACGCGCACTGGCACATTTTTTTCCCTCATTTTGATTTAAGCATCAGCTCTATGTTTCCAGAGAGCTGATGCAAAATTGAGTCTTTTACCTAATTTGCTTCCAACCTTTCCTAAATACTTTCAAACTCCCAAAATTTAATTTTAACATAAAAACCAACATCAACACATGTTAAAAAATAAAATCATGTTTTCCAAAATATCAAATAGTTTTAAAAAAAATATAAATTTATTCTAAATATGCACGGGCATAATTTTTGAATCCAAAACACAAACCAAATTAGAATCCCACAATGAAGTGACTCATGAACAATTATAAGTCACTCAAATGTGGTTAAATGATTCTAGAATGGTAGTCATAGCTCCAAGCTTTTATCTAGAGTTTCAAACTCTAATTTTATGTTTATTTCCAACATAAACATTTTGACTCAATCACAAGCATATTGTGTTTATGCTTCCGAAGCATCCATACACAATTCATTAGTCTATTTTGAACATCAAGCTATGTTATTATGTATCTAATACATAATACATCACTATATGATTCGTTAATGAAAACAACTCACTAATGAAAACATAGCTTTAGAGAAGATCAAACTCACATAGTAAGCTTGATTCCAAGATCCAATCTTTTTCTCCTTGTTGAAATGTTGTGGAGAACTTCTAAAGTTAACAAGCTTAACTCCAAGATCCAATCTTGATTCCAATGCTAGCAAGCTTGATTCCAAGATCCAATCTTGATTTCTCCTTGTTGAAATGTTAAATGTATAGAACTTTCAAAGTTTCTCCAAACACTTCTTTGACTTATGCTAATATTTCTAAATCTTGATTGTTTTAGCTTTCACAAGCTTAATTAAAACCTTTCTTAAGCTTGCTATTTATAGCAAAACTTATGTAATTTTTAATTAATAAAAATCCTAATCAAATATTAGGTAGGCTTAATTCAATATGCAAAATTAGGTGTGACTAATCACATTTGTCTACCACTTTGATTTAATCCAAATAAATCAAGATAAAGATTAACAAATGGATTAGTTCATTGTTTACCACTTTGATTTAATCCAATTAAATCAAGACAAATACACATATAATTATATATTTATAATTACCAAAATATCCTCCAATGGTAGAGATATTTATGAAATTACAACAAAGCCCTTGTGTGATTTTGGATTAATCCAATCAATTCAATTGGGTCATAGTAAATAATCAATGTTATCCAATAACACTTAATTATTTTGGTTGATAATTATAATATCGAATATTATTTATTATCAAAAATTATCAGCCACCCAAGTGTTCAACGACTACACTTCATATTGTAGGACTCTCTAAGTCCAGACACGTTCGTCATATAAGCCTAGCTTATATGTACACTGAAAGTTCGTAATTAATCAAAGTTTTGACCCTATGCGGAATTTAACACAATAATCAAGAAAAGTCATAATTACTGTTACTATGGATTTCCCAACAAGCACCCTTATTCTATGTAATTATAATATAATCCCAAATATTAAATCAATAACACAGGATAAAGCTGTAAATAAAATCAACACCACAAATCAACACAATAATTTTGGTGACGAAGTGAAAAACTCGTACGAGTAAAAAACCACTTCGGGTATTGTAGCTACCAGCCCAAAATCCACTATATGAGAAAGACTTACATCGATGGTAAAAGACCTATAACGGAAACCCCACCGACTCTAATACCTCTAGACTGCAAGAATTCAATAAACTCCTTAAGCCCGCACACCACGGTTGTCTTCAAAATCTCTGAAGTCTCTAAGTGAATCAACTTTTGAGCTCTGAATGTCGGAACTCCGACTGCCAATCTTCCTCATTGAGAACTTTGAAGGTTAGGAAGTTGGGTTGTTGGTTTTTATGGTTTATCAAAGTTCTATATCACCAGGAAACACAAAGACAGAAGATTTAAAGAAGACTTCAAGGTGATTAACAGGAAGGTTGAAAAGCTATGAATGTTTGCAGCCTTTAGAGAATATGTTTTCAACGCTGGGGGAAAGTGGCTATGTGTTCTTTATATAGGTTGGGTAAAAAGAGAGGCTTCCCAATACCAAATTAGGTTAAAAACGCGTCCAAAATAACTCAGTTACACACGGGCGTTCGAACGCCACTCGAACACGCCACAAACGCGTGCTTTCTGGAAAGGTTCGTTCGAACGCTTACTCGAACGCACCTCGAACGTTTGTTCTCTGGAATATTTCATTCAAATGCTACTCGAACGCACCATGAACGTTTGCTCTCTGGAATATTTCGTTCGAACCCAACAGCGAACGTGCCACTAACGCCATACGTTTGAACACTTCAACGAATGCAGCACTAATGGATTTTCTCCAGCTTTACCAAATACCAGTTCAATTGCTCCAAGTTCTTCAAGACATATTACAACTTAATTGAACTTATTTTATTACGGACATTGCCAATAAAAATGGAACTAACAATCTCCCACTTTGGCATTCCGTGATAAAATACTACCTAATACAAAGACTACAGTAAAAGGCCCAAAAAGAAATAGCCAACTGCCAACCATCACGACAGAGACTTATTACAATAAGACTCGATCTAATACCTAACCAAGTAGTCTTGAAATCAATGCCACCATAGTTACCAAATTTGCTTACCTGAAACATCCAAAAACAACAACATACCGTGAAAAGCATAGGGATTATAAATAACAGTTAAAGCAACAATAAAACTCATGCATGTATACATAGAGAGTAGATAGTAGATATCCTCCTCCTCTATAATCTTACTCTCCTAAAAATGGAGATATCAAATGGATATACTACGACTCCCAATACTACCACTCTCTCATATACTACTCTCTCCATTTTTGTCACGAAATGAAAAAGGGTGAAGGAACCAGGATAAACAACACATGCAAGAGTATATACAAACATGACTTACTCCCTCTCACTAACAGCTCTACTAAGTTAGCACAAAATCATACGGGAAGTAAACACTCATAAATATGCAATGAAAATATGTATGCAGAGACTTAAAGCATACACATGCACACATTGAGGTAAAAAAATGACTGTAACAACACTTCAAGCAAGTACAATGATACCCAGTCAGTAATAAACTATTTATGACATGAGATAATATGTAACACTTTAAATTTTACTAAATACTACACGCATGCATACGATATAAGCACTGAAGCATAGCAAGTGCTTGCGTGAAAAATAAGTGCACAACAAACCAAGGCTTAAGACCTTATTTTATGAGTGAGACACAACTAAATAAATCCCATCTCTTAACAAACCAAGTCCACAAAATATATGTTCAAACCCAGCACCACTAGGACTTGAAAATTAGCAACATTGGTTGCATGCTATCTTATTCTCCCCCTAAATATCATGAGCTCATAAATAAAAACTCTTTCGAGTGAAGGGTTTTTGCCCTTATCTTTTGAATTTTGGCTCATTGGCTCTTTTGCATTTGAGACTCATGTAATTTTTGTATTATTATTTTTTTTATTGCTAGGAGATAGCACAAGGTCATATAGTCAAATGTCACACTATTTAGTGAGCAAAGTATGGTAGAGATTAGATTACCGTCTAAAAAATCATACATGCAACCAAGCCTTGACAATTATAAAAATGTGTATGTGAAGTGCAAGCACAAGATATACCAAAGGTTTTTATCACACACACTCATGCATATAGAGCATAAAAAAAAGCATATTACAAATGCATAAACATATATCGTACATACCAGGATCACATGCAACAAGCTTTTCATGCTCTAACAAGCCAGAAAAAATATTTTTGGTCTTTTTATTTTATAATTTTTATTTTTCAATTTTTAATCCAAAAAAAATGTAAAGACACAAAAATGGCTTGTCAATATCCAATGGTATGTGGAGTTGTATCCCGAGTACAGATCATACTACCATCCATTCGGAATCGTTTATGAAATTTATGTCCGGGTTTCCATCATATATACCAAGGAACATAAAACAAAAACAAAATAACACACCCACTCATATGTAGAAAAAAATATACGTGCAAAAAATATAAAAACACACACACACACACATGAAATGAGGAAATAAAATGCAACCTCTAAGCAGCGTTACACCGAAGTGCACTCACATCATGCCTATCTAGACATTCAGAAGTAGATGAGAAGTCATCTTCCTTCCTCACACAAACCTTTCTAGGAATCTCTTTTACTTGAGTATTCTCAGTCAACACAACAAGTTTCTCACTAATAATTTGCGTCTGTTTAGCTTGTGTAGAAACTTGAGACACTAGATTTGAGGAATCAAATCTAGGTGACACTCTTAGGCATTTTCTTATGTTTGTGCAGCATAAAACACTTAGGCCTAATGTGTTCTGCCTTGCCACAATGATGGTAAACATGTACAAACCTCGGATGAGAGCGATGATTACCCATAACACCTCTAGATCGAGGTTCGGTCATAGGACGAGGAACATCATGAGAAATCACATGACTGCACTCAACAGGCTTCTTGCCTAAGTCATGTTTAGGAGGGACAGACATAGTTCTAAACGATGATGCCTTATCGCAATTAGGCTCAAAGCTAATCCATAACATGCGATCTAGTTTTTTATTCCCACTAGAAAATAAATACATCTGGGTTCTAGCATTTGCAAGTTCAGTTTCTAAGGTTTCAATTCTATCAACTAGACATTTATTCCTCTCATTGAGGTCATTTACCATCATTAGACTTTGCTCAAACTTAGCTTGAGCTTCATTCTTTTCTAACTCTACATCTTACACCCTCTTACTGACCTCTATGTTCGTCTTCTTGATAGCTAAACTCTTATTAAACAGTTCAACATAAGCTACCTGAAGAATATCCTTATCTACTAACTTATCGAGAGAGACTTCTAAATCAGCATCATTAATATCATTCTCTCTTTCATCAGTCACACTAGCAACAAAAGCCATATAGTTGCTCTTATTTTTAGGATACTCATCAGAAGTATAGCCACCTTCTGAATCACTGAGGGAGGCTACCACGACTCTCTTACCTTTAGCTTTAAGGTATGTAGGGCACTCAGATCGAATATGCCCATAACCTTCACACTCATGACATTGGATACCTCAGGGTTTGATACCCATATCCTCTCTACACTCTATTCTACTGTGCCTACTCTCTCTAGGCACATCTTCCCAATCCCTATTACTGTTATGGCCATTCTTCTTCAACTTAAGAAATTTCTTAAACTTCTTTGCAAACATGGTAAAATCATGATCCATGAAGGTATCATCATCATCGTTATACGGAACATGAACAACTTATTTTGTGGTCTTCATCGCTATGGTTTTGGGCTTTCTATAGACAGAAAGTTTCTTCTCATAAACCTGCAGGTTTTCTACAAGGTTGTCTAGTTTAAGCTGATCGAGGTCATTACTTTCCTCGATGTCGGTGACTTTTGGTAGGAACTTATCAATCAGAGATCTAAGGATTTTCCTTATTATCTTATTAGTAGGAATAATCTCGTCTAAGTTAAAGCTTGAGTTAACGACATCATTAATCTCAGCGTAGAACTCATCAAAGGTCTCAACATCTTTCATCTGGGCGACCTCAAACTTAGTAGCAAGATCCTGGAGTCTATTATTTTTAACACACAGTGTGCCCTAATGCAAAGTCTGCAGGAAGTCCCAAGAATCCTTGGCTATTTCACACATGGAAATTCTCCTAAATTCTGCCGAGTAAACTGCACCATAAATGGCATTAATTACCTTGTTGGTCTTATTGCTAGCGTCAAAATCATCCTTAGTCCATGTCAGTTTATCTTTAGGGAAAGTGACCCCATCAACTATAACCACATGAGGTTTCTACACGTGCTCATTGTCATCCTGACTCTCTCATCTAAGGAATTCAGGAACGTTCTCATACGAACCTTCCAATGTAAATATTCAGTCCCGTCAAAGAATGGGGGACAATTCAAGGGTTGACTACATTCCATAGCTAATGGGTCAAAGATCAAGTTCATACTCTGATACTGATTGAAAGTTCGTAATTAATCAAGGTTCTGATCCTATGCGGAATTTAACATAATAATCAAGACAAGTCATAATTATTGTTACTATGGATTTCCCAACAAGCACCCTTATTCTATGCAATTATAATATAATCCCAAATATTAAATCAATAACACGGGATAAAGCTGTAAATAAAATCAACATAATAATTTTGGTGATGAAGTAGAAAACTTGTGTGAGTAAAAATCCACTCTGGGTATCTCGGCTACCAGCCCAAAATCCACTATATGAGAAAGAGTTACATTGATGGTAAAAAACCTATGGCGATAACTCCACCGACTCTAATACCTCTAGATGTAATAACTCAAGGAACTCCTCAAGCCCGCACACCACGGTTTTCTTCAGAACCTCTGAAGTCTCTGTGTGAATCAAATCTGTAGCTCTGAATGTCGGAACTCCGCTGCCAATCTTCCTCCTTGAGAACTCTGAAGGGTTAGGAAGTTGGGTTGTTGTTTTTGATGATTTATCGAAGTTCTATATCACCAGAAAACACAAAGACAATAGATTCAAAGAAGTCTTCAAGGTGATGAACAGAAAGGTTAAAAAGCTATGAAGTTTTACAACTTTTAGAGAATATATTTTCAACACTGTAGGAAGGTGGCCATGTGTTCTTTATATAGGTAGGTTAAAAACACGTCCAAAATAACTCAGTTCCGCACGGGCGTTCGAACGCCACTCAAACGTGCCATGAACGCGTGCTCTTTGGAAAGGTTCGTTCGAATGCTTACTCGAACGCACCTCGAATGTTTGCTCTCTGGAATGTTTCGTTCGAACGTACCACGAATGTTTTCCTCTGGAATATTTCATTCGAACCTAACAGCGAATGTGCCACTAACGCCACACATTCGAACGCAAATGAATTTAATCCATATCTGCTCCAGCTTTACCAAATACCAGTCCAATTGCTCCAAGTTCTTTAAGACGTATTACAACTCAATTGAACTTATTTTATTACGAACATTGCCAATGAATTGGAACTAACAACATGAAGAACACGAACAACCTTTCTAAACTATACAAGTCGAGGTCATCGTATATGTTTATCAATCTCTCCATCGTAGGCTATCCGAGTTGTGCTTAAGAAACATATATTACACCGTCAAGTTTTATGAGGTGTACATCTCATGTCGACATGTCCATGATTCTTTACAACTAATCAAAAACCATTTCTGATATATTCGATCTACCATAGGTGATCGGCTTTTGCCAAAGGCTTAAGAATCGTGACTTACTGATGAGCGGAAAATATATCGATATTTACCGCCCCTTTGACCTAATATTTTATATGGTTTCTCCGGTTTTATGAATGTTTTGATGTGATTCTGTTTGTTTTGCAGATAAATAAATTTTAGGACTCAATGGAATCTACTTAAGGCTAAAACGATGAAAAACAAACAAAAAAGACAAAATGGGAAATTTACTGTTTACGCATCGCGACACGCACACTTCTCTGTGTCGCAACGCGCCTCAATTATGTAGCTACCGACATGCATCATCGATTGCATCATCACTACATCATCATTGTAGCACGTGTCGCGACACACAACCTTCTATGCATTGCGACGCACATCAATAATTCAACTACCGACAACCGTCGTTCACTGTTCCCCGAGTCACGATGCACATGACCTTCTACATCGTGATGCATTGAAAAATGTGTACCACTTGTCAACATCTCAGCAAGTCGCGTACAAGTGTCAACAATCAATGCATTTTAATTAGGATACCACATATATGGTCGGTTGGTAATATAATGCAAAATTTATATATTATAATAAAAGAGATTTCTAGAATTGAAATAGTAAAGGTAGATCCCCTAACCCCATCATTTTATTTTTTTAATCTAGGAAAATGATGAAACACAATATTCACGAGTTAATAATTGATTTTCTAATATAATAGGTAATACATTAGGCTTGTTTATTAAATCTTAATCTTAATGCTTCTTGTTGCCTGATCACCTATAAGATTGATGTGGTAAATGTTGGACAATTGTGACCCATAGTATCACTATTTGTACAGAACATGGTATTGTTGTACAAATTAACTATGTGACAAAGGAAATTGCTCTTTTATCATTTGTAATTGGATTTCCTGGATATATAAATGATAAAAGTCCATATGATTAGTACCAGATTAATAAGATATGAGACAATATTAATCCACAAAGGTTTAATCATTAAATATCCATAGTTTTAGTATTATCGAGACTGGACATCGATAATACGGAATAGGCTAGTATTACACTTTTGCACGTTATGGAAGTTTAACGGCATAGTTCTCATATATTTAAGTATTGGATACTTATGCAAGTGTGATATGAGGTTCTGTTTGCCAATGGTACATGAATAGTTTCGCTCTGGATAAACCCCTCGGAATCCCATTGGTAGTATGACAATGTGTCTATAGGAATCCGAATCAGGGTAGGTGTATTTGGTCTTAACCTGAGACTTGCATCGCTAATACTTGTGACAATCAGTATACTTTGGTGTTGGTCATCCGGGGCTTTAACATGTTTTATGTACGCCTCTTCTAGGTATACTGAGAATCGTATTGTATTGGGTGTGATGTCAAAATTGAAGTATCACTTCAGTCATATGGAGATGATGATCACGCAGTGATACATAACTGGTACTCTCAAGTTCTATAGCCATCGGGGAAGTATAACTAGTTCATGACTTTCCGATCATAAAGAGACTAGTTGCTAGTGATCCGATATATGCTTCGTACGGGGCATACACAACTCTAGCCCCAGGCCTAGCATGTGACATCCGATATTGGATCGTAATACGCAATACTATGTATACTACGCCTGATGTAGATTATGTATTCCTTAAAAGAATATTTCTAAAGAATTGGGTAGGCACAGTGATTTGCTAGAAGATAGCCATGTCTTTTAAATTGGTAAGAACGCGGTACCGGGTACGCACGTGTTCGGATAGTCCGATGACCGCATTTGCTGCCAACATATCCAGGGATCTCTTGGGTCGCCTCCCAAAGATTCACCGATGACATTTGACTCGAACAGAATTAATCTGGGATTAATTCGACTAGAAGAGAGAGAACGCGATTAATTTGGAATTAATCGGTAAAGTAAATTTAATAGTTAAATTGGATTTTACTATTTAATTTATTTAATTAGGCTAAAATAATATATTGGATATATTAATTGAAATTAGATTTCAATGCGGAATTAAATTGGATTTTAATTCTAGCGAACAAATTAATTTAGAATTAATTCGCAAGCAACTTTCGTAATACTTTTGCTAGTCATTATTATTTATTTAAATTAGATTTAATTATGTCACAACAGCAAATTCATTTAGTTCGAAATTAAATGAACTCGGGCCCGAGTGAAGTTGCGTGTTGAGTTAGCCGACTTAAATTCAGAATTTAAAAGCGGTGGGACCCACTTCACTTACATCACTTGTTTGACTAATGATGTAAGTGGTTAGGCTTAAAATTTTGGATTTGATTTGTTGGAAAAAGATTGGATTGATTTTACAACACACTAACCAAATCCAACACTCAACCTCACTATATATTATTTAGTCAACTTTGGAAGTGTGCATAATTCACTATTCACAACAACTCTTTCTTCTCCATTTTGCTTATTGTCGTGAGCCTCATTGTCTCTCCCATCGAATTTTATTGTAAAATTCAAGTAAGCTAGCACTTTAAGGAGTCAAAGGAAGGTGATAGGGAGACTCACCCATGAGTTTGGAACAACAAAGACGGCTTGGAGTTTCCATCTTCAAAGAAAAGTTTTCAAATTCATCCAAACTAATGTAAGTATTCTGTAACTTCCTTTAGTAAAATTCACACATGAATCACTCTTAGAGATCCTTGGCATGTTCTAGGAACACTAACAATGGTTTCAGAGCGAGATCTAAGCTTGATTTGATTCTAGGGTTTGTAAACTTTAATTTTGGATTCTATGCTTTGAGCTTGATTTTGCCTAAATTGATGAGTTGGTTGAGTTTATATGATGTTGAATTGGATTTGTATATCATTGGATTTGTGATAAATTGATTAGATCAAAAATCCCCAAAATCCATGCTTGGCCGAGAATTACCCTAGGAAGCTCATGGTTAATGTTTTGAAATTTATCAATTGGATGTGTTGTTGGCATGATATGTATGATATATGTTGATTTAATTGGATTGAAATCAAATTGCATGACAAATTCCTTGCCAATACCGTGAGCCTAGCATGTTGGAATGGATTGATTATGCTTTAATTTGTGTTGGACATAAATTGAAATGTTAAGTGTGATTAATTAAATTAATTGGTATTTTGGAAATATTAGATTAATTGATTAATTATACTAATTGCACTTTAATTAGATTAATATGTAATTTGGAATGATATATTAATTTAATTTATTGTAATTGGGCTTAATGGGCTTGGTTGGGCCATGTTTGGTTTAGGATAATTGGGTTAGATCCAATTGGGCCCAAAACCATTTCCATAAAGTCCAAATATGACAATTGGGCCTTTAATAATTTATTTGGGCCTAATGGGCCTAAATTGATTTTTGGCATAGGATGATTCCTAAATGGGCCAAGGCTTTGGGGTTTGATCCATAATGGCCAAAGCCCACTCCTAAAAAATTAATTGAAAGCCCATTGGACTTTAATTGAATCATATTGGATACTAATTGGGCCTTTGAGACCCAATTCGATTGGATTTGGAATACAAGTCTAAAAGGCACTATTAAAAGTGTAATTATTTAATTTGGAATTAAATATGAATTAGTATTAGATATAATTTAAATTCGATTTAAAATTATAGTTCGATATAATTCAAGAATACGTACTTTGAATATTTATTCTTAAACGAGTTGGACTCGCGCAAATCAAATCGTTGTTTGAACATTGGATGGTCATTAATTCAAAGATTAATTAATTGGATTAGATTGATTGATAACATGCTTTGTGTGAATACTTGGATGTATTGAATGAATAATGTATATCAGATGGATATTAGAAAGGTGGGGGCAATTTTTGGAAATTGTTGTAATAAATTTAGAATTTATTAAATTGGACCAGCGTGTCCAGCCTATTATATCTATTCTCTTTGTATTTCTCTTCTCACCAATTCCCCTCAATGCAAATGAGGTTTCTTTAATTGTATTATGTAATTGGGTAGAAGTTAGAATAATGCTAGCGGGAGAGAGGAAATTGAGAGATTTATACTAGGAACAAATTTGTTATATATCCATCCGCATATCATTATTAAATTTTATCGCGCCTTATTATGCTTTTAGAATGCATGTTTAAGGGTGTATGATGAGACCTAATCAAAGATAATAAATTGGTTGCCAATTTACGCGAAAAACCCTCAAACAATATTAAGCGTTTTTCCTTCCATTGAGTGGTTCTCTCTCAAGATCCAAGATTGGCAATGGTTTGTTGGCCAAAGTCAAGACCTTTGTCCATCGCGGATGTGTTTGAACCGCGTAAGCTTTGTTCCATATCGTATGTCTTGGGCAGTTGTGACTTGTTGGCCAAAGTCAAGATCACTTCTTGTTCATCGACTTCGATTATGAAGCTTTCCCAATGTCAATGGGTCGCGCTTAACTTGAATCATTAAGCTTGTTGAGCCAAAGCCAATGCTTAGTTGATTTAGAGGAAAAGGTTAGGAAATATATTGGATATATTACATATATTGGATATATGTTTCGGAGTTGGAGGTTCACCTACTAGATCTAGGAATTGGATGGGATCCAATCGATCTTAGAGATCTACCTAGTTAAGTTTCATACAGCTTGTTGGCCAAAGTCAAGGTTGTGTGTTATTTAACGGGATCCTAGCCCACTAGGAAACTAGGTTTCCCAAGTACTCCACAGAGGGTTAGAGGCTCGTTAAAAAATAGTGGGAGGCAAGTATTAATTTACAATTTCGTTTAGATACTTGCCAATACGCGCTCAATTTATTTTTTCGTCATTAATTATTTATAAATATATTAGTTGGACTAATATTTAATTGTTGTTTTAATTGAACAGTTGGATTGTATTCAAACTACTTCATTTGTAGTTAGTTATATAGTTGGACTATAGTAATCAATACATTTGAAAGTAAGCAACCAAATTATAGTTAATTATATAGTTAGACTATAGTATCATTACATTAGATTGTACCCGAAATCGTTGATTGGATAGTTGGACTATAGCAATCAAGATGACTTGAAAGATTAGCGTCAAAGGACATAATCCTGGGTGAAAAGAATCTCAGGATAGTCCTGGGAGCTGAGAAATTACTCTATTTGATAGAGAAACCTCTCGGGCCTGAGCCCAAAGTTGAGTAAATAGTCGAGCATGAGCTTTGGAAGACTCATCGTGATGATAACTTTAGTGCTCAATCTGTCATGCTTGCTATAATGAATCCTCAAATTTCATCGTCAGAACTAAGGATTAGATCATTGTACCATGATGTTGAAATTAAAGGATCTTCATAGATCTAATCTTAGATCTTAGAAGTATGAATTACAAAAGAAGCTCTTACGCTCGCGTATGTCAGAGGGTACATCTGTCGAGCACAAGGTGTAGCAGATGATTGCTGACATCGAACAGCTAGGTTAGCTGAGCATTACCTACGAGGCCGAGACATGCATAGATTTGATCTTACAGTCTCTGCCCGAATGCTGGGCGGGTTCATCTTAAACCAAAAGATAAAAACTCTTGGAGAGTTAATAGCTATGTTTTATGAGGCACATCCAGAGCTTCTAAAAGGGCAAGAAGCGCAAGGCGTATTTTACTTCGACATCCCAGAAGGCCGAAGGTTTCTGGTGGTGTGAAGAAAAGGGCAAGGCTAAATCGTCACAGTCTTCTGGGAAGACAAAGGACATATCCTAAGATATCTGCCTAAATTATGGCAAACGGGGTCACGGGAAGCGTGACTGCCGTATGGACAAGGCAGACATGAAGGAAGTGAAGACAGGCAAGGCTCCGGCTTCAGGTATGTTTGTTATAAATATGTCCACTACTAGTTTTAAGAATTGGATTTTCATACTGGATGTGGTACATAAATATATGTACTGATGTGCAAAATCTGCTGATTAGCAGGATACTGGCTTCAGATGAGATCGACCTACAAGTCGGAAACGTGACGAGAGTCGCTATTTTGGCCGTAGAAACCTAAGTTTTGGAACTGCCATTTGGGCATGTACTTAAATTAGGAGACTGTTATAATATACCTAGTTTGACTAGAAACATTATCTCTATATCTAGTATAACCCGTTGGGGGTATACCTTTATGTTCCAGAAGACTGGGTGTTTTGTTTACAAAGATGATATTGAGATATACACATTAGATGTGAATAACAATATTTATATTTCGAATATAAGTGAATCTCAAAGATATAGCATGACAAACAAAAGGCTCAAACTGAGTAAATCAGATGAGACTTACTTGTTGCATTGTTGTCTGAGACACATTAACAAGACTTGTATATCCACAATTTCGAAGAGTGGATACTAGGACAGATTTGATCCTAATTCAAATGATGTCTACGAATCTTGTTTATTAGGCAAAGTGCCTAAAACACCTTTTAATGGTAAATGTGCAAGTGCCACCGATCTGTTAGCCCTCGTTCATAGTGACGTAAGTGGGCCCATGTCCAGCTAGGTTATAGATGGATATGAATACTTCGTAACCTTTACGGATGTGGCATTGCATTATGGTTATGTGTATCTTATGAAACACAAGTCGGAAACTTTTGAGAAATTGAAAGAGTTTTGACACGAAGTAGAAAAACAGACCGGTAAGAGTATTAAAACATTATGGTAGGACTATGGTGGAAAATACCTAAGCAATAAGTTTCTCGATTACTTGAAAGAGTATGGTATTATTTCATAGTGGGACAAACCAGACTTTGTTCGACATGGTTAGGTTAATGATGAATCGCTCTGAGCTACTAATTTCCTTCTAGGGATACGCATTGAATAGTGCAATATTTATTTTGTATAAAGGTTCCGTCAAAATCTGTTAGACAAACTTTATATTAGATATGAATTGGAAAGAAACGGGTTTCTCATTCCTGAAGATTTGGGAATACTGGGCATACTCTAAATGTTTGGATGATACCAAACTAGAACCCAAATCAGATAAATGTCTATTTGTAGGTTATCCTAGGGAAACCAATGTATAGTACTTATACAACTCACAAGAGAACAATGTATTTATTGCTCTCCATGCGATTTTCCTCGAAAAGGAATTCCTAAATGCAGTGGTAAATGGGAGGAAAGTAGAACTCAATGAAAATTGTGTTGGTTAATTCTAAGGTCCCAAGATCAAACAAGACATGAAAACAATGTGTGAATACATCAACGGAGGTAGCGGAATACTCACATCGATCGGTTATGTCGATTTGAAGACGAATCAAGGCCAAAAACGTACTGCCTTGCTCACGCCACTGCAACCAGTCCATGCTCACTGTCTTGGCAGTTTCGGGTCTCAAAACGAAGCTCCAAACTCCGTCGGATGAGTCCCGCCTCATGGTCGAACTTCCCTACCACCTTCGCAAGACTCGTAGTGTGCTAGCACTTGCGGTTTTCACCATGAAAACCCAACCCTTGCTTCCCTATTGCTCACGTTTTTTGTGATAAAAACAGTGAGTTTTGCCCTTCTATGGGCGTGAGAGAGTGGAGAGAAATGAGAGAGATCTTGTGTTGAGTTAAAATGATTTACCAAAAATCAATTTATATTTATGCAATAATATTTATTAAATTAATAATAAAATTATGACACAAAACATGCAATGGCTTAGAGTGTCAAACACTCAATTTCCATGCAATAACATTGAGTGCATTGTACACTATCTACATGCAATGCATTAGAATGACATGTGTCATGTGGGCCCCACACGTTTCCAAATGAAAGTGGGCCCACATGCACTCACGCGTTCGGGTTCGATATTTCCGAAATACCGAGCTTACGTCGCGACGTTAATTCAATCGAATTTAAATAAATAATTGCGCCTGGCGAAATTATTATTTACGTCGCTAACGAATTAATTCTAAATTAACTCGTTTGCCCGAATTAAAATCTAATTTTAATTCCGCGTCGAAATCTAATTCATTTAATATATCGAATATATTAATTCATCGATTAATTCCAAATTAATCGTTCTCTCTCTTTAGACGACATTTTATCCCGGATAAAATATCTCCGTTATTAATCCTAGATTAATTCTCTCTCTCTTCTATTATAATCCCAGATTATTCAAGAGTGCGAGTTGTGCGTCATCGGTGGATTATCGGGAAGCGACCCATGAGATCCCCGGATAATCTGGCAGTAAATACGGTCGTCGGAGTATCCGAATCACGTACGTACCAAGTACTACGTTCTACCGATTTACGAGACAAGGTCGACTCCTAGCAAAGCACCAAGTCTTCCCAAGTTCTCCGGACATATCATCAAAGAATATTAAGATATGTATCAAGCGTAGTATACAATTGTATTGTGCATATCGGCCCAGTATCGGATAATCACGTGCTAGGGCTGGGGCTGGATAAGTGTCTGCCCCGTCCGAAACACATATCGGATGTCTGGTAACTAGTCTCTATAATCGGATATTCATGACCTGGTCATAATATCACGATTGGATGCGCATCACTTAAGAGCACTAATACCGTATCCTGCGTGACATCATCTCCATTATGACTGGAGTGACACTTCCGTCTTGACATCACATCCAATACACTACGATTCTCTGATAAACCCAGAAGAGGTGAACACAGAACCAGTTAAGATCCCCCACCACCAAAACCAAAGTTTACCGATTGTCGTAAGTATTAGCGATGTAAGTCTCAGGTTAAGACTATACACACCTACCTTGATTTCGGCCTCCCATAGACACCTAGTCATAATACCAATGGGATTCCGAGGGTCTATCCAGAGCGAAGCTGTTTCCTGTACCATCGGTGAAACACGACCTCCTATCGCACTTGCACAAGTATCCAATACTTATATATATGAGAACTATGTCGTTGTGCCCTCACAACGCGCACAAGTGCAATACTAGCCTATTCCGCATTATCGATGTCCAGTCTCGATAATACTACGGCTAGGGATATTTAATGATTAATCCTTCGTGGACTGATACTGTCTCATATCATCTCAATCCAGGAACTAATCATAGGGACCTCTCTTCATTTATATATCTATGGTGATCTAATCACAAAATGACGAGAGTGCAATTTCCTTGTTACATAGTTAATTTGCTACAACAACACAATGATCTGTGCAAATAGTGACGCTATGGGTCATATTATCCAACAATCTCCCACTTGGCACATAGCCAGTCACTCGAGTGTCCTACACCCGAACCATGTAAGGTTTGCTCAAATTGCTGAGGAAAGGTTTTCATCAGCGGATTTGTTCGATTATCGTTTGACGTGATTTATACGATCATCACATCGCCACGATGTATGATCCGAACGAATCAGATGATATAGAAGTATATATCTGGATCGTCGATGAGACCTTTAATTCCTTAGCCTGTGCTGACGCCTAGCTCAGCAGCTAACAGAACTATATCTAATCTAATTAGATTTACTTTCGAACCGACCCAAAAGACTTCTATTGCTGCCTCAGCTGCAGCAATAATCCGCATTTGTTGTTTATTCGGCAACAGTTATCTTGCTTGGAAGATTTCCAGCTCACTGTCCCGTTATTCAAACTTTATAGTACAACAGTATTTAACTGTTTGGAAACTTGCTGCAGTGATCCCAGTCACTTCAAGTTCTCCTTCTCCATAGTAAAAGATAGCATCTTTAGTTCTCAGAGATACTAACAGATGTTCTTAACTTCAATCCAGTGACTATCACTTGGATTGACCCGATTGTGACTCCATATGCTTGACGTATGAGACACCAATATCAAGTACATTTTAAATGTACAATTTCCCAGAGAGTGTTAACAACTCCAAATCTATCCCAGTAGATCTTTATTCCTTGAATAAAGTTGTTACTCTCCCCAGAATTCTACGGAGAATTTCTATTGAAGAATATCCATGAAAGCCAAGCTTTCACCAATAGCTTTATGGGAATATCACGTCAGTGCGCTCTCCCACTAACCTCATTATATACACAAGATTATTTCGTTTTGAGTCAAATCATAAACCATTATGATTATTTCAAAACGACAGTTCCAAGAACCTATGCTTGCATCAATCCAAACATGGATCGAAAACCCGCAAACCTTGTTTGTCGGTTATACAAAATCGTCAGGATGTTGTAAACATCCTCCAAAAGGTTTCCTTTTCAGGAAAGCGATTTTGATTTGTAACTGACATATTTCATAAATGAAATATACAGTTATTTTCAAGCATTTTCAAAATGGATTTACCATGGCAACAGGTAAAAAGGTTGAACCGTTATTAACATAATGTTGATAACGATACCTTTCCGTCGAAAGCATAGCTTTGCACGTTGGTATGTTGCCTTCCATGTATGTCTTCCTTGAAGACATTTATAGTACCAATAGGCACAACGCCTTGTGGTACAACAACTAGTATCCAAACATAGTTGTTTTACATGGAATCCATTTCGGACTCATGGCACTTTGCCATAACAGGGAGTCGATACCTCGTATCACTTCCTCATAAACGTAGTCGGATGGTACACCACCATAAGATTGACATCTTTATGGGGCGAGATCAGAAACCCATACCCTAGGTTGTTTTCTGACTCTATCCGATCTACTAGTTTCTTGTGTATTTGAAGATTAATGGTATAGTTTCATCATAGATGAACTATTTGTGTTCCATTAAGGACTTCGTGCCTTGAACAGTATCACTCCGATTTTTCATCGAGTATCATTATCCTCCCACTGACCACTGCATATCGGTATTTCTCTCAGGAAAACCGCATGGTGAGCAACAATTACATTGTTCTCATGTGGGATTTATAAGTATTATACTTAAGGTTTCCCTTAGGATAACCTATATTGGCACTTATCCAATTTGGGTCCTTAGTTTGGTATCATCCAAACGCTATGCCTGGCATACCCCAATTATCAGGAATGAGAAACTTCGTTTCTTCCCTGTTCATATCCTATATGATATCTGTCAAACAGATTTATGGAACCTTATTCTAAATAAGTTTTGCACTGTTAATACATATCCGGTTGAAGGAGATAGTAGCTCAGAGCGACTCGTGATAAACCTTATATGTCCAACAAAATTCGGTTTTAGTTCAGACATACCGTCTAACTGACGTGTCTCGAGAGGAGTCCTTATCTGAAGAATACCATACTCTTTCATGTACGTATGAAACTTACTGCTTAAGTATTTTCCATTACGGTATTACCGTGGCGGAATAACACTATAGCCGATCTGTTAGTCTACTTCGTGTCGAAACTCTAAAGTTTCCGATCTGTGTTCTTCAAAAGAAACACATAACCACAACGTGATGTCACATCCGTTAAGGTCACGAAATATTCATGTTAACATCTAGCCTAGCTAGATATGGGCCCACTTACTTCACCATGAATAGGGCTAACAGATCGGTGGCCCTTTTACTATTACCAAGTAAATAGTGTTTTTAAGTATTTAACCTAATAAACTAGATTCGTAGACCTTATTTGAATAGTCAAATCAGTCCTAGTACCCACTCTTTAAAAGTGTGGATATACGAGTCTTGTTTAATAAACTAGATTCGTAGACTTTATTTGAATAGTCAAATCAGTCCTAGTACCCACTCTTCAAAAGTGTGGATATACGAGTCTTGTTTAATTGTGTCCCAGACAACAATGCCACAAATAAGTCTCCATTGATCAAATCAATTTGAGCCTTTTATTTGTCATTTTATATGTTTGAGATTTTTCTTTATATTCAAAATATAAATTCTGTTATTTACATCCAATGTATTTATCTCAGTATCATCTTTATATAATGAAACACTTTAGTGTTCTAGAATATAAAGGTTTTATCCGTATCAGATTTAAACCCTGATATAGAGATAATGTCTCTAGTTAAACTAGTTACATTATAACATATCCTAATTTAAGTACATACCCAAAGGGCAGTTTCTAAACTTAGGTATCTACGGTCGAAACAGCGACTTTCGTCCCGTTTCCAATTCGCAGAGAAATCTCGGCTTGAAGCCAGTATCCAGCTCACAGCGGATTCTGAACGTCAATACATATATTTTATGTACCACACTAAGTATTTAAAATCCAATTTTAATACTAGTAGTGAACATAACTTTGACAAATATTTTAAAGTTAGAGCCTCGCCCTTTCTTTAATTCCTTCGTGTCTTCCATATCCAAATGGTAGTCACTTTGGGATATGTCAATTATCCTTTTCAATATTTCACAAACCACTTGGGTTTTAGAATATCGAAATGATGTGCACCTTGTGCTACATGCCCAATTGTAAACTTTGACTTTTCTCCACTAGAATAGTCAATTAATTCTCCAAGAATTATTAATTGCAATTTTAAATACTTTTAAATCTAAAGATAGATTTATTGTAAGTATATTAATTAAGCACTAAAGTCATCATCACATAAATCTTCAAAGACTTTATGCTCTACTATTTGCTTAATTACGGGCTTAGTCATAATAAGTTATTTTATCAAATAAATTAACCTATTATTAATTCCCAATTGAAAATTAAATCATTTAAAACATTTAATCCAAGGATTATATATTTTAAATATTCAACCCTTTTCAATTCTTTACTTGATTTTAATAGTCCAACTATTTAATCAAATTATTAAGGTACTATTTAATATAATGATTACAATAATCCAATTATTTAATCAACTATAATTTTAATATTGATTACTATAATCCCATTATAAAATCAACTATCATTTAATTCAATATATTGATTACTATAATCCAATTACAAAATCAATTATATTTTGAATGAGTTTGTATATAGTCCAACTATATATTTTAATATTGATTACTATAATCCCATTATAAAATCAACTATTATTTAATTCAATTATATTGATTACTATAATCCAATTACAAAATCAACTATATATTGAATAAGTTTGTATATAGTCCAACTATATATATTTTTAAAACAACATAAAATATTAGTCCGACTAATACTTTTAAATCATATGACGAGTAAAATAAAATGAGCGTGTTTAGCGAGTAATTGAACGAATGTTGCAAATTCAATACTTGCCTCCCACTATTTTTCGTCGAGCCTCTAACCCTCTGTGGAGTACTCGGGAAACCGCGTTTCCTAGTGGGCTAGGATCCTATTAAATAACACACAACCCTGACTTTGGCCAATAAAAAGCTGTATGCTATTCAACTAGGTAGATCTCTCAGATCAATTGGATCTCATCCAATTCCTAGATCCGGTTAGGTGGACATCCAAGTCCGAAACATATGTATAATGTCAATGTATCCATTACATTTTCCTAACCATATCCTCCGAATCATCTAGGCCTTGGCTTTGGCCAAAAACAAACCTAATGATTCCAGTTAAGCGGGACCCATTGACGAGGAAAGTTTTGTAATCAATGTCATTGGACAAAAAGTGATCTTGACTTTGGCCAATAAAAATCACGATTTGGACAAGACACCGATATGCAACAAAACTCTCATGATTCAAGTACATCATTGATTGACAAAGGTCTTGACTTTGGTCAAAAACAAACCAATGCCAACTTCGGATCTTGAACAAGAATCATTCAATGGAAGGATATTTGCTTAATATAGATTGAGGGATTTTCGCGTGCAAATTGGCTACCAATTTAATTATCTTTATTAAGGTCTCATCATCATACACCCTTAAACATGCATTCTAAATACATAATAAAGCGAGTATGAAATAAAATAATAATGATATGCGGATGGATACTTAACACATTGATCCTAGATCAAATCTCTCCCTTTCTCACTCTAGCTAGCATTTTACTACTTCTACCCGTTACACTACACTTCTAAAGAACCTCATATACATAGAGGGGAATAGGTGAGAAGAGAATACAAAGAGAAAGAAGGTGATAAGGCTGGACACGCAGGTCCAATTTAATAAATCGAATTTATTACAACAATTTCCAAAATTGCCCACCCGACTAATATCCATCCGATATACATTATTCATTCAACACAACCACGTATTCACACATATAAGCATGCTATCAATCAATCTAATCAAATTAATTAATCTGATAATTAAGTGATCATCCAATGTTCAAACAACGATTTGATTTTGTTCGAGTCAAACTCGTTTTTGCGAATAAGTACTCAAAGTACGAATTCATGAATTAAATTAAACTACATCATTAAATCAAATTTAACATGTATTTAATACTAATTCACTATTCAATTCAAAATTAAATATTACATTTTATATTAATAAACCTTTTACGATTTAAATTCCAAATTCAATCGCGTCGGGACTCAAAGTCCGATTAACGTCCAACGTCAATTTATTTTAAGTCTAATGGGCTTCAATTAATTTCTTTAGGCATGGGCTTCGGCAACCAAAGCCCAATAGTGGAATCACCCAAAATGCCTTAGAAATCAATTTCGGCCCATTAGGCCCAATTAAACATTAAAGGTTCATTAGTCGCAATTGGGCTTTATGGTTAAGGTTTTGGGCCCAATTGGATCCAATCCATTTGGCCTAAACCAAACTTGATAAATCAAGCCCAAAAGGCCCAATTACAACAATTGAAGCCCAAATCCAATTTAAGCCTAAATAATTAAATTACACTAATCCAATTACGCAATTTAATTACCTAAAGTGCATTACATGATTAATTGACTAAATCAATATTTCCGAAACACTAAATTAGTCCAATTAATCATACTTAATTCATTATTACATGTCAAACACATATAATGAAAAATCAAACCCATATTACATGCTTCTAAGTCTCGGCCAAGGAAGGGATTTTGTGTCCGATTTGGTTTCGATCCAATCGAACCTACAATCGACATTAAATCACCATCCGATTTGATTTTATACACATCCAATGTCACAAAATCAAAAAATCAAGACATTAGGGCATAAGTCACATTCGGCCAACTCAAAGATTTTGGGGTTTTCGTCCAATTCGAAATCCAATCCAATTCGACTCAAATTAACGTCAACCTAATCGATTCTAACTCATCAATGAATTAAAAATCAAAAAATCCAAGATCCCAAAAATCATTACACCATTCGGCCAAGGACTTAATTTTGGGGAAAATAATTCCAAATCATTTTTCATCAAATTAGTCCAACCAAAATGAATTTAAACATGTTATAAGCATACTCAAACAAGCAATTTATTCAAATCATGCTCAAATCACATTTACCCAAATTTTAAACCCTACAAATTTCATGCTTGCAACATTAGCTCATGATGCCATTGTTGGTTAATTCTAAGGTCCCAAGATCAAACAAGACATGAAAACAATGTGTGAATACATTAACGGAGGTAGCGGAATACTCACATCGATCGGTTATGTCGATTTGAAGACGAATCAAGGCCAAAACGTACTGCCTTGCTCACGCCACTGCAACCAGTCCATGCTCACTGTCTTGGCAGTTTCGGTCTCAAAACGAAGCTCCAAACTCCGTCGGATGAGTCCCGCCTCATGTCGAACTTCCCTACCACCTTCGCAAGACTCGTAGTGTGCTAGCACTTGCGGTTTTCACACCATGAAAACCCAACCCTTGCTTCCCTATTGCTCACGTTTTTGTGATAAAAACAGTGAGTTTTGCCCTTCTATGGGCGTGAGAGAGTGGAGAGAAATGAGAGAGATCTTGTGTTGAGTAAAATGATTTACCAAAAATCAATTTATATTTATGCCATAATATTTATTAAATTAATAATAAAATTATGACACAAAACATGCAATGGCTTAGAGTGTCAAACACTCAATTTCCATGCAATAACATTGAGTGCATTGTACACTATCTACATGCAATGCATTAGAATGACATGTGTCATGTGGGCCCCATACGTTTCCAAATGAAAGTGGGCCCACGTGCACTCACGCGTTCGGGTTCGATATTTCCGAAATATCGAGCTTACGTCGCGACGTTAATTCAATCGAATTTAAATAAATAATTGCGCCTGGCGAAATTATTATTTACGTCGCTAACGAATTAATTCTAAATTAACTCGTTTGCCCGAATTAAAATCTAATTTTAATTCCGCGTCGAAATCTAATTTCATTTAATATATCGAATATATTAATTCATCGATTAATTCCAAATTAATCGTTCTCTCTCTTTAGACGACATTTTATCCCGGATAAAATATCTCCGTTATTAATCCTAGATTAATTCTCTCTCTCTTCTATTATAATCCCAGATTATTCAAGAGTGCGAGTTGTGCGTCATCGGTGGATTATCGGGAAGCGACCCATGAGATCCCCGGATAATCTGGCAGTAAATACGGTCGTCGGAGTATCCGAATCACGTACGTACCAAGTACTACGTTCTACCGATTTACGAGACAAGGTCGACTCCTAGCAAAGCACCAAGTCTTCCAAGTTCTCCGGACATATTCATCAAAGAATATTAAGATCTGTATCAAGCGTAGTATACAATTGTATTGTGCATATCGGCCCAGTATCGGATAATCACGTGCTAGGGCTGGGGCTGGATAAGTGTCTGCCCCGTCCGAAACACATATCGGATGTCTGGTAACTAGTCTCTATAATCGGATATTCATGACCTGGTCATAATATCACGATTGGATGCGCATCACTTAAGAGCACTAATACCGTATCCTGCGTGACATCAACTCCATTATGACTGGAGTGACACTTCCATCTTGACATCACATCCAATACACTACGATTCTCTGATAAACCCATAAGAGGTGAACACAGAACCAGTTAAGATCCCCCACCACCAAAACCAAAGTTTACCGATTGTCGTAAGTATTAGCGATGTAAGTCTCAGGTTAAGACTATACACACCTACCTTGATTTCGGCCTCCCATAGACACCTAGTCATAATACCAATGGGATTCCGAAGGGTCTATCCAGAGCGAAGCTGTTTCCTGTACCATCGGTGAAAACACGACCTCATATCGCACTACTATCACAATATCCATATTATATGAAACTATGCCATTGTGCCCTCACAACGCGTACAAGTGCAATACTAGCCTATTCCGCATTATCGATGTCCAGTCTCGATATACTACGGCTAGGGATATTTAATGATTAATCCTTCGTGGACTGATACTGTCTCATATCATCTCAATCCAGGAACTAATCATAGGGACCTCTCTTCATTTATATATCTATGGTGATCTAATCACAAAATGACGAGAGTGCAATTTCCTTGTTACATAGTTAATTTGCTACAACAACACAATGATCTGTGCAAATAGTGACGCTATGGGTCATATTATCCAACAAATTGAAGTGATACTATTCCAAGCACCGATCCCTATACACATGAATAGTTCATTATGGATGAAACTGTACCACAATCTTCGAATACACAAGAACTGCGTATGTCAGAGAGAGTCAGAAAACAACCTGGGAGGTATGGGTTTCTGATCTCACCTCATGTAAATATTAATCTTATTGAGGAAGATGGACCGACTATGTATGAGGATATGATACAGGGTATCGACTCCTTTTATGGAAAAGTGCCATGAAGTCCGAAATAGATACCATGTTTGGATATTGGTTGATGCACCAGAAGGCGTTAATATTGGGTTTTCTAGGTCAAACCAAGATCAATTTAAGCATAAACATATGTGAATACGACAAATTTAAGTTGTGGAATACTCACTTTGATCGGCTTTTGGATGCAACGAACACAAAAAAATTTCCTTGCTTCTCCTAGAAGCTCACGGCTTTGGCTCTTTTGTGCTCCATGGATGATCTCCAAGCTCCAAGGTTTATCAATGGATTCCATGCTCAGGGTTTGTTTCCCTATCACCTTTAGATGACTCTTTAGTGTGCTACCACTCGGAAAAATTTGCCGCAAATCCTTCCTCTAGTGTTCTTGATGCTCTCGGCAATGAGAAGCAATTTTGAGAGAAAATGGCCCTTGGCCGAAAATAATGAGAGAAGAAAGAGGTGAAGTTGTGTTGGTTCAATTGTGTATTTGTTTAAAAAAAAAAAACAAATATCAATTACCAAATCCCACTTTCCAAGAAAAATGGTACAAGGCTTTAAAAGCCTTTCAACTATTCACATCACTAAAAAGTGACTAAACATCACATCACTCAAAGTGACAAGACATTCATCACTTGAATGACTAATGATTTGACGCTTGATATGACTTGTGGGCCGCACTTGAATTCAAAATGCGAGTGGGCCAGCAACAACTACCGGGCTGGGGTTCGCTAATTCCGAATTAACGAATTTTTCGTTGCGAGGTAATTAAATCAAATTTAATTAAATAATTATGCCTAGCAAAATACTATTCATGTCGCTTGCGAATTAATTCTAAATTAACTCGTTCGCCCAAATTAAAATCCAATTTTAATTCCGCGTCGAAATCGAATTCGTATAATATATCGAATATAATATTTTATCGATTAATTCCAAATTAATCGTTCTCTCTATTTAAATAATATTTTATCCCAAATAAAATAACTCGGTAATTAATCCCAAATTAATTTTCTCTCTCTAATAATTAATCCCATATTAATAATGTACGAGTCATACGTCATCGGTGAATCTTCGGGAAGCGACCCATGAGATCACCAGATATGTTGGCAGTAAATCCGGTCGTCGGACTATCCGAACACGTACATACCTAGTACTACATTTTTACCGATTTACAAGTCATGGTTGGCTTTTAGCAAAGCACCGTGCCTACCCAATTCTCCAGAAATATTCTTAAAGGAATATGTAATCTTTATCAGGCGTAGTATACGTAGTATTGTGTATTTCGATCAAGTATCGGATGTCACATACAAGGCCTGGGGCTGGAATTGTGTCTGCCCCGTACGAAGCATATGTCGGATCTCTGGTAACTAGTCTTTATAATCGGATAATCATGACCTGTCATATTATCCCGATGACTGCATTACTTAAGAGTACTAGTTCCGTATCTACTTAAGAGTACTAGTTCCGTATCCTACGTGATCATCGTCTCCACTATGACTGGAGTGATACTTCCATCTTGACATCACACCCAATACACTACGATTCTCAATATACCCAGAAGAGGCGTACACAGAACCGTTAAAGCCCTGGACGACTAAGACCAAAGCATATTGATTGTCGTAAGTATTAGCGGTGCAAGTCTCAGATTAAGACCAAATACACCTACCTTGATTCGGACTTCCATAGACACATAGTCATAATACCATTGGAATTCTGAGGGGTCTATCCAGAGCGAAGCTGTTTCCATACCATCGGTAAACACAACATCCTATTACACTTGCATGAGTATCCAATACCCAAATATTTGAGAACTATGCCATTATGCTCCCACAACGCGCACAAGTGTAATACAAGTCTTTTCCGCATTATCGGTGTCCAATCTCGATAATATTATGACTAGGGATATTTAATGATTAAACCTCTGTGGATTGATACTGTCTCATATCATCTCAATCCGGAACTAATCATAAGGACCTTTTATCATTTATATATCTTGGTAATCTAATTACAAATGATAAAAGTGCAATTTCCTTTGTCACATAGTTAATTTGTACAACAACACCATGATCTGTACAAATAGTGATGCTATGGGTCATAATTGTCTAACAATCTCCCACTTGGCCTATAGCCAATCACTCAAGTGTCCTACATTTGAACTATGTACGGTTCGCTCAAACTTCTGCTGAGAAAAGACTTTTATCAGCGGATTTGCATGGTTATCATCTGATGCGATTTATTCGATCATCACATCGCCACAATGTATGATCTGAACAAATCAGATGAAATGATTGAAGTATATATTTGGATCGTTGATGAGACCATTAATTCTTTAGCCTGTGCTGTAGCCTAGCTCAGCTGCTAACAGAACTACTCCTAATCTAATTAGGATTTTTATAGATCCAAAAGGCTTCTATTGCTGACTCAGCTGCAACAACATTCCGCTTTTATTGTTTATTCGGCAACATTATCTTGCTTGGAAGATTTCCAGCTCACTGTTCCGTTATTCAAACTGTATAGTACCGTTATTGTGACTAATATTCCTTTTTATCGGTTAGGAAATTTGAAACGGTGAACCCAGTCACTTCAAGTTCTCCTTCTCCATAGTCTAAGAAAGCATCATTAGTTCATCTAAGATACTTAAGGATGTTCTTAACATCAATCCAGTGACCATCACTTGGATTGGCCTGATTGTGACTCCATATGCTCAAAGCATGTGAGACATCAGGTCGCGTACATTTATTTTGATGTACGAGTTCTCGGAGAGTGCCAACAACTTTTAGATCTATCCTAGTAGATCCTTATTCCTAGAATAAAGGTTGTCTCTCTCGAGTATTCTACGGAGAATTTTTCATGAAAGCCAAGCTTTCACCGATTTTATTATGGGATGTCATTTCCAAGAAATGACATGTCATCATTATTTAGGACATTCACTGTCAGTGCGCTCCCACTAACCTCCTTATATATACACAAGAATCATTTTCATTTTGAATTAAATCATATACCATTATGATTACATCAGAACGATAATTCCAAGAATGCAATGCTTGCTTCAATCCATACATGGATCGAATTAACTTGCAAACATTGTTTGCTCCTTTTGGTACGAAAAAACCATCAGGATGTTGTAAACATCCTCCAAAAGGTTTCCGTTTAAGGAAAGCGATTTTGACGTTCAGCTGCCATATTTCATAAATGAAACATGCAGCATCAGCAAGCATTACCCAAATGGATTTTAACCATGGCAACAGGTAAAAGGTTTCGTCATGATCAACATAATGTTGATAACGATACCTTTTCGCTACAAGCCCAGCTTAGTACGTTGGTATGTTGCCATCAATGTATGTCTTCCTTGAAGACTTATATAGTACCAATAGGCACAATGCCTTCCGGTACATCAACTAGTATCCAAACTTGGTTGATATACATGGAATCCATTTCGGACATCATAGCAATTTTCCATAATAGGGAGTCGATACCTTGTATCACTTCTTCATATGTAGTCGGTTCGTATTCCTCAATAAGATTGACATCTTCATGAGGTGAGATCATAAACCCATACCTCCCAGGTTGTTTTTTTACTCTCTCCGACTAACGCGGTTCTTGTGTATTTGAAGATTATTGGTATAGTTTCATCCTTGATGAACTATTTGTGTTCCATTAAGGAATCGATGCCTGGAACAGTATTACTCCGATTTTCATCGAGTTTTACTTTCCTCCCACTTACCACTGCATATAAGTATTCCTTTTAGGAAAACCGCATGGTGAGCAACAATTAAATTGTTCTCTTGTGAGTTGTATAAGTACTATACTTTGGTTACCCTAGGATAACCTACAATTAGGCAATTATCCGATTTGGGTTATAGTTTGGTATCATCCAAACATATGCCTAGCATTCCCAAATCTCCAGGAATGAGAAACTCGGTTTCTTTCCTATTTATATCTAATATGAAGTCTGTCAAACAGATTTTTATGGAACCTTATTCAAAATAAGTTTTGCAATGTTTAATGCGTATCCCTTGAAGGAAAATGGTAGCTCAGAGGGACTCATGATTAACCTTATCATGTCCAACAAAATATTATTAACCTTAATGCGTATCCTTTTATGGCAAAGTGCCATGAAGTCCGAAATAGATACCATGTTTGGATATTGGTTGATGCACCAGAAGGCGTTAATATTGGGTTTTCTAGGTCAAACCAAGATCAATTTAAGCATAAACATGTGTGAATATGACAAAGTTAAGTTGCGGAATACTCACTTTGATCGGCTTTTGGATGCAACGAACACAAAAAAATTTCCTTGCTTCTCCTAGAAGCTCACGACTTTGGCTCTTTTGTGCTCATGGATGATCTCCAATCTCTAAGGTTTATCAATGGATTCCATGCTCAGGGTTTGTTTCCCTATCACCTTTGGATGACTCTTTAGTGTGCTACCACTCGGAAAAATTTGCCGCAAATCCTTCCTCTAGTGTTCTTGATGCTCTCGACAATGAGAAGCAATTTTGAGAGAAAATGGCCTTTGGCCGAAAATAATGAGAGAAGAAAGAGATGAAGTTGTGTTGGTTCAATTGTGTATTTGTTTTCAAAAAAAAAAACAAATATCAATTACCAAATCCCACTTTCCAAGAAAAATGGTACAAGGCTTTAAAAGCCTTTCAACTATTCACATCACTCAAAAGTGACTAGATATCACATCACTCAAAGTGACAAGACATCCATCACTTGAATGACTAATGATTTGGCGCTTGATGTGACTTGTGGGCCGCACTTGAATTCGAAATGCGAGTGGGCCCGCAAACACTACCAGGCTCGGGTTCGCTAATTCCGAATTAATGAATTTTCTATTGCGACGTAATTAAATCAAATTTAATTAAATAATTATGCCTAGCAAAATTACTATTCACATCGCTTGCGAATTAATTCTAAATTAACTCGTTCGCCCGAATTAAAATCCAATTTTAATTCCGCGTCGAAATCCATTTTCGTATAATATATCAAATATATTATTTTATCGATTAATTCCAAATTAATCGTTCTCTCTCTTTAAATAATATTTTATCCTAGATAAAATATCTCTGTAATTAATCCCAGATTAATTTTCTCTCTCTAATAATTAATCCCATATTAATAAAGTACGAGTCATACGTCATCGGTGAATCATCGGGAAGCGACCCATGAGATCCCCGGATATGTTGGCAGTAAATCCGGTCGTCGGACTATCTGAACATGTACGTACCTAGTACTACGTTTTTACCGATTTACAAGTCATGATTGGCTTCTAGCAAAGCATCGTGCCTACCCGATTCTCCAGAAATATTCTTAAAAGAATATGTAATCTTTATCAGGTGTAGTATACGTAGTATTGCGTATTTCGATCCAGTATCGGATGTCACATGCAATGCCTGGGGCTGGAATTGTGTCTGCCCCATACAAAGCATATGTCGGATCTCTAGTAACTAGTTTCTATAATCGGATAATCATGACCTTGTCATATTATCCCTATGACTGCAGTACTTAAGAGTACTAGTTCTGTATCCTACGTGATCATCATCTCCACTATGACTGGAGTGATACTTCAATCTTGACATCACACCCAATACACTACGATTCTCAATACACCCAGAAGAGGGGTACACAGAATCGGTTAAAGCCCTGGACGACCAAAACCAAAGCATATTGATTGTCACAAGTATTAGCGGTGCAAGTCTCAGGTTAAGACCAAATACACCTACCTTGATTCGGACTTCCATAGACACATAGTCATACTACCAATTGAATTACGAGGGGTCTATCCAGAACGAAGCTGTTTCCGTACCATCGGTAAACACAACCTCCTATTACACTTGCATGAGTATCCAATACCCAAATATATGAGAACTATGTTGTTTGTGTTGGTTTCTATAATTAGTCCCAAAGAAAGTATAAGCCAATGAAACACACAAATTTATACATGCAAAGCTTGAAGCATGGCGGAATCATACTTACAAAGCTTGTGACGAAAATAGATGAAGAGAATCCTTGAGTCTTCAAGGTGGAAACTTTCGGCCAAGAGCAAGAGGGAGAAGAGCTTCAAGTCTTTTAGTATTCCAAGCTCCAAGGTTGTTTCCCTATCACCTCCTTTGATCCCTCATTGTGCTAGCAAAATGGAGAAAAGAAAAACAATTTTTCTGCAATAGAAGAAGCTCACGCGTGAGCAAGAAGAGAATAGGGAGAGTGGCTTTTGGTTTTTCTTTTCACTTTTTATAGTTTCAAAACCGTGAATGATGATGATAACATTTTACCAAATATTTTGATAAAAAACCCTTCAAAAACCGTGAAAGGTTTTCCCTCCCAAAAGCCATTAAATGGCCTCACCAACTTACATTGAGAATAGTGACAATGTATCATCCCATAAAGGTGACTAGATACATCCATCAACTAGTCGTGTCAAGTGATGAGACTTCGCGATGTGATTTACGGGTCCCACTCGTTTCAAAATACGAATGTGTCCGCAAACACTTTCGGGCTCGGTTTCGCTAATTCCAAATTAACGAATTTCCGTCGCGACGTGAATTAAATAATTACGCCTAGCGAAATTACAATTCACATCGCTAACGAATTAATTCTAAATTAATTCGTTTGCCCAAATTAAAATCCGATTTTAATTCCGCGTCGAAATCTAATTTCGTTTATTATATCGAATATATTATTTATCGATTAATCCAAATTAATCGTTCTCTCTCCTAATTAGGCATTTTATCCAAGATAAAGTTTCTCCGATTTCGAAATTAAATCCAAGATTAATAAAGTTCGAATCAAACATCATAGGTGAATCTTCAGGAAGCGACCCAAGAGATCTCCGGATATGTTGGCAGTAAATACGGTATCGGATAGATAACCGAACACGTACGTACCTCGTACTACGTTTTTTACCGATTTACAAGACAAGGTTGGCTTCTCTAGCAAAGCGCCATGCCTACCCAATTCTCCAAAATATTCTTATTGGAATATTAGATCTTTATCAAGTGTAGTATACCGTAGTATCGCGTACATCGATCCAGTATCGGACGATCACATGTAGGCCTGGGGCTGGAAATGTGTCTGCCCCATACGAAACATATATCGGACATCAAACAACTAGTCTCTTTAAATCGACAATTCTGACCTAGTCATATTGTCCCGACGGTTGCAACCTTTTATAGAGTACTAGTTCTGTATCCAGTGTGATCATCATCTCCATATGTATGAAGTGATACTTCCATCTTGACATCACATCCAGTACACTACGATTCCCGATAAACCCAGAAGAGGCGTACACAGAACCGGTTAAAGCCCCGAACCACCACCAAACCAAAGTTTACCGATTGTCGCAAGTACTAGCGATGCAAGTCTTAGGTTAAGACCATATACACCTACCCTGATGCGGCCCTCCCATAGACACGCAGACATACTACCAATGGGATTCCGCGGGGTCTATCCAGAGCGAAGCTGTTTTCCGTACCATCGGTAAAACACAACCTCCTATCGCACTTGCATAAGTATCCAATACTTAAATATATGAGAACTATGCCGTTGTGCCATCACAACTCGCAACAAGTGCAATACTAGTCTATCTGCATTATCGATGTCCGATCTCGATAATACTCCGACTAGGGATATTTAATGATTAAACCTTTTATATTGATACTGTCTCATATCATCTCAATACGGAACTAATCATATGGACTTTTGCCATTAATATATCAAAGTAAATATTTTACAAAACGGCAAAAGGCAATTTCATTATCACATAGTTAATTTGTACAATAATACAATATCATTTACAAAACAGTGACGCTGGGTCATAATGTCTAACAATCTCCCATGGCCTATAGCCAGTCACTCAAGCATCTAATACCATGAACTATATATGTCGTTCAAACACATCCTGAAGAACAGCCTTCGTTAGCGGATCTGTAATGTTGTCATCCGACGCGACCTTCTGACTTTACATCGCCACGATGTATAATCTCCCGAATCAGATGGTAACGCCGAAGAACATGCTTGGATCGTTGATGAGACCTTGGTTCCTTAGCTTGTGCTATTGCCCCGTTATTGTCACAATACAATGGCACGGGCTCAGCTGCTAACGGAACTACTCCTAATCCGATTAGGAATTTTCGGATCCAAATGCTCCTCCTTTGCTGCTTCTGACGCAGCAATATACTCCGCTTCTGTTGTTAAATCGGCAACAGTATCTTGCTTGGAAGATTTCTAGCTCAATGCTCCGTTATTCAAACAAAAAATGTACCCCGATTGCGACTTGAAGTTGTCCTTGTCGGTTTGGAAACTTGCATCGGTGTACCCAGACACCTCAAGTTCTCCACCTCCATAAATTAGGAAAGCATCCTTAGTTCGTCTAAGATACTTAAGGATATTTTTAACTGCCATCCAGTGACCTTCACCTGGATCGGCCTGAAAGCGAACTGCACATGCTCAAAGCATATGACACATCAGGTCGCGTACATATCATGGCATACATGATCGATCCGACTGCCGAGACGAACGGTATCCGACTCATGTTATCTCTCTCTTCTTTAGTCTTAGGACACATGTCCTTAGACAGAAGGATACCATGTGACATTGGCATCAATCCCTTCTTGGATTGATCCATATGAATCGCTTCAAACACTGTCAATATATGTACTATGGGAGAGTCCAAGCAGTTTCTAGATCTATCCCGGTAGATCTTTATTCCTAGAATAAAGCTGCTCTTCTCCCAGATCTTTCATGGAGAATTTTAATGAAAGCCAAGCGTTCACCGACGTTAGCATGGGAATGTCATTGCCTATAAGCAATACGTCGTCGACATAAAGGACAATAAATGTCAGTGCTCTCCCACTAACCTTCTTGTATACACAAGGGTCATCATCGTTTTGTACGAAATCATATTCTTTTATGATCTCATCAAAACGCTGATTCCATGACCGTGATGCTTGCTTCAATCCATAAATGGATCGATTTAACTTACAAACCTTGTTTGCAAGTCTAGGTACGATAAAACCGTTAGGCTGTGGCATATAAACATCCTCTAAAAGGTTTCCGTTAAGGAAAGCGGTTTAACGTCTATCTGCCATATCTCGTAATCGAAATATGCAGCTATTGCAAGCATTATCCGAATGGATTTAATCATGGCAACGGGTGAGAAGTTTCGTCATAATCAATACCATATTGTTGACGATACCCCTTTGCTACAAGCCTAGCTTTGTACGTTGTACGTTGCCATCCATGTCGGTCTTCTTCTTGAAGATCCATCTGCATCCAATAGGCATTACGCCTTCTAGTGCATCAACCAGTGTCCAAACTTGGTTGGCGTACATGGAATCCATCTCGGACTTCATGGCTTCTTGCCATAAAGCGGAATCAATATTCTGTATTGCTTCTTCATACGTAGTCGGTTCATTATCCTCAATAAGATTAATATCTACATAAGGCGAGATTAGGAACCCATACCTCTCAGGTACCGTCCTGACTCTCTCCGACCTACGCGGTCCTTGTGTATATGAAGATTGTGGTATAGACTCATCCTGGATGGTCTGTTTATGTTCCGTCGTTGATTCATTGCCAGGAACAGTATCACTACGATTTTCATCGAGCTCCACTTTCCTCCCACTTACCACTGCATCTAGGAATTCCTTCTCAAGGAAAAATGCATGTAGAGTAACAAATACTTTGTTCTCTTGTGGGTGATAGAAGTAATATCCTTTGGTTTCCTTAGGATATCCCACGAAAAGGCATTTATCTGATTTGGGTTCTAATTTGGTACCTTCCAAACGTTTAACATATGCCCAGCATCCCCAAATCTTCAGGAAAGAGAAACCTGGTTCCTCCCTGTCCATATCTCATATGGAGTCTGTTCAACAGACTTTGACGGAATCTTATTCAAATAAGTACTGCACTGTTTAATGCGTATCCCCAGAAGGATATAGGTAGCTCAGTGCGACTCATCATCGACCTTACCATGTCTAACAAGGTACGATTTCTCCGTTAGACACACCGTTTAATTGCGGTGTTCGAGGAGGAGTCCACTGTGAAAGAATACCATATTCTTTCAAGTAATCTTGAAACTCATAACTTAAGTATTCGCCACCACGGTCTGACCGCAGTGTCTTAATACTCTTGCCTGTTTGTTTTTCTACTTCGTGTCGAAACTCTTTGAATTCTCAAAAGTTTCCGACTTGTGTCTCATCAGATACACATAACCATAACGAGATGCATCATCCGTAAAGGTTACGAAGTAATGATATCCACCTCTAGCCTGGCTAGACATGGGCCCACATACGTCGCTATGAACGAGGGCTAACAGTTCTGTGGCACGTTCACATTTACCACTAAAAGGTGATTTAGGCATTTTGCCTAAAAGACAAGATTCGCAGACATCATATGAATTAAGATCAAATCCGTCCAAGCACCCACTATTCGAAAGAGTGGATATGCGAGTCTTGTTAATGTGTCATAGACGACAATGCCACATGTAAGCTTCATCTTTTAGATTACTCCTTTGAGCCTTTTGTTGTTATTTTATGTTTAGGAGATTCATTTATATTCAAAATATAAAGGCCATTATTTGCAACAACAGTGCAATTTCTGCATCATCTTTATATAAATAACACCCAGTGTTTCTAAATACAAAAGCGTACCCATGCTGGGTTAACAAAGATACAGATATGATATCCTAGTCAAACTAGGTATATAATAACAGTTCAAAAGTTTAAGCACATGCCCCGAGGGCAATTCCAAAACAAAAGTCCCTACAGCCAAAACAGCAACTGGAGTTCCGTTTCCGACTCGTAGATCAATCTCCCCTGAAGCCAGCATCCTGCTATTCTGCAGATCCTGCAAATCAGTACATATATGAGCAGCACAACCAGAATCAAAAATTCAATTTTTAAAACTAGAAGTAGTCATATTTATCTCAATAACAAACATACCAGAGGCAAGTGCCTTGCCTGCCTTGATATCCTCCTTGTGTCCCTTGCCCATTCGGCAGTCACGTTTCCAGTGACCCTTCTTGCCGCAGTTGAGGCAGACATCTTGAGACTTGTCCCTTGGCTTCCCAGAAGCTTTTGTCAACTTGCCTTTACCCTTTTTCTTATGTTTCTTCTTCTCACCCCTCCAGCAGCTTTGGGCCCAGCCTTGGCCTGTGAGAGGTCGATGATACATAGTGCGCCTCGCGCTTGCCCCCTTTTTGGAGTTTCTTTTCTAGACTCCTTCAAGATGGATAACGCAGCTCTCCAAGAGATCATCCGTGTCCATCAACTTATAGTTGCTTATGATTGTGTTTCCAAGAATCGAAGTGACGTGAAGACTGATCAAATCTAGCTCTACAGCTCAGCCTCCAAGACTATTCCCATATTGGCCAACTCATCAATATCGGCGATCATTTGAGCCCCGTGGGCCTCAACTGTGCGCCTTCAGTCATTCGGGCGCGGAAGAGCTTTTCGTCGTACAACCATCCATCGCTCCATCCTGCTCCTTTGGTGCGGTGGAGATCTCTCTAGCCATCTATATTATAAGGATCCAAGTCCTCCTATTCTGCGCGACGAAAGTGCTGAGTCATCGAAGCTAACATAATAATAGCTGAGCTGTGTCACAATCATCGCAGTGAGTTTTTCATAACTCCAGCTCAAGTGGCGTAGTGGGCTTAGGCGGGAGAGGTATCTGTATAGTGTACAGCATCCTCTCAGCCCCAAGGACTATCCTTAGGTTCATTTCCCAATCAGCGAAGTTTGTCTGCCCTTAAAGACATTGTCACCCATGATGATGTCTCGGACATTTCCTTTGCTTGCCATCTCAACTACGATAGTCTAACTATCTAGTTAACGATAAAATGGGTACAGTCAAACTGTTACAAAAAAATAACAATGTATTAGTCCAACTAATTTTAATAAATAGACGAAATAATTTTGAAAGACGCGTAAGGCTAAGTATCTGAACGAAATTGCAAATTCAATACTAGCCTCCCACTATTTTTATCAAGTCTCTAACCCTCTGTTGAGAACTCGGGAAATCCTATTTCCTAGTGGGCTAGGATCCCGTCAAATAACACACAATCTTGACTTTGGCCAACAAATTGTATGCTATTTAACTAGGTAGATCTCAAAGATCAATTGGATCCCATCCAATTCCTAGATCCGGTTAGGTGGACATCCAAGTCCAAAACATATGTATATTTTACTTATGCCAATGTATCTAATATATTTTCCTAACCATATCCTCCGAATCATCTAGGCCTTGGCTTTGGCACAACAAACCTAATGATTCCGATAAGCGGGGCCCATTGACAAGGAAAGTTTCGTAATCAATGTCGTTGGACAGAAAGTGATCTTGACTTTGGCCAACAAATCACAACTTGGACAAGACACCGATGTGGAACAAAACTCTCATGAATCAAGTACATCCTCAATTGACAAAGGTCTTGACTTTGGCCAACAAACCAATGCCAATTTTGGATCTTGAACAAGAATCATTCAATGGAAGGATAATCGCTTAAATAAATTGAGGGATTTTTGCGTAATTGGCAACCAATTTATTATCTTTGTTAGGTCTCATCATCATACACCCTTAAGCATGCTTCTAAAACATCATAAGTGCGTAAAGTAAATTAATAGTGATATACGGATGGATATATATAAAACAACTTGTTCCTAGAAACAATCACTCCCTTTCTTCTCCCCGCTAGCATTATTCTACTTCTACCCAATTACATAATACAATAAGAGAAACCTCATATACATTGAGGGGAATTAGGTGAGAAGAGAATACAAAGAGATAAAAGAGATAAGGCTGGACACGCAGGTCCAATTTATAAATTCTAAATTTACAATAATTTCTAAAATTACCCTTCCCTTCTAATATCCATCCGATATACACTATTCATCCATCACATACATATATATTCAATCAAGACATGCTATACAACCAATCAAATCCAATTAATTAGTCTTTGTTTAAGTGATCATCCAATGTTCAAACAACGGTTTGATTTTACGCGAGTCCAACTCGTTGAGAATAAGTACATATGGTACGAATTCACGAATTATATCGAACTACTCGTTAAATCCAATTTAAGTCGTATTCATACTAATTCAATTTATTTAATTCCAAATTAAATGTTTACATTTTTAATGTGCTTTAAAGACTTAGATTCTAAATCTAATCTAATTGGGTCTCCAAGCCCAACTAACATCCAATGTTTGTTTAATTAAAGTCCGATGGGCTTTCAATTGATTGTTAAGGCTGGGCTTTGGTCAATGTGGGTCAAACCCAATTACCAAGCCCAAATAAGGAATCACCCTTGCCACAAAATCAATTTCAAGCCCATAAGGCTCAATTAAACACATTAAAGCCCATTTTTACAATTAAGCCCATTAATTAAATTTTAATATTCCAAATTTTAAAATTCAATTAATTAAAGTGTAAATCCATGATTAATTCATTAAACCAAATATTTCCAAAACACCAATTTAATTTATTAATCATCACTTGTTCAAAACACATGTCCAACATTTATTTGAACAAAAAATCAAGTCCTTTAACATGTCATTTTGCATTCGGCCAAGAGGGAATTTTGTTTCGATTTTTTTCAATCCGATTGAATCACTAATCTACATCCCGTATATGTTTTAAGTCATCTAATGAACTTGTAAACAAAAAAATTCCAATTCAGTGCAAGGACCTCCATTTTCGGTCAAAGTAACAACTTTGGGGAAAAAATCATCCAATGCATTTTTCTCAAAATTGATCATGTATTACATCATATATATAATTAATCATACTTAAGTCATCAAATGAACTTGTGCATGAAAGAATTTCAATCCAGTGGAAGGACCTCCACATTCGGTCAAAGCATCAATTTTGGGGAAAAAATCATCCAATGCATTTTTCTCAAAATTGATCATGTATTACATCATATATCATACATATAATCATACTTAAGTCATCTAATGAACTTGTGCATGAAAGAATTTCAATCCAGTGGAAGGACCTCCACATTCGGTCAAAGCATCAATTTTGGGGAAAAAATCATCCAATGCATTTTCTCAAAATTGATCATGTATTACATCATATATCATACATATAATCATACTGAAGTCATCTAATGAACTTGTGCATGAAAAATTCCAAACCAGTGGAAGCACCTCCACATTCGGCCAAAGCAACCATTTTGGGGGAAAAATCATCCAATGCATTTTTCTCAAATTTGATCATGTATTATATCATATAACATACATATAAGCATTACTTTATCATCAAATTTCACAAGAACATGCTTCAATCAATTTTTCCCCAAATTAACCCTAATGTATTTCATGCTTAAACATGGCTCCATGATACCATTGTTGGTTTCTATAATTAGTCCCAAAGAAAGTATAAGCCAATGAAACACACAAATTTATACATGCAAAGCTGAAGCATGGCAGAATCATACTTACAAAGCTTGTGACGAAAATAGATGAAGAGAATCCTTGAGTCTTCAAGGTGGAAACTTTCGGCCAAGAGCAAGAGGGAGAAAAGCTTCAAGTTTTTTAGTATTCCAAGCTCCAAGGTTGTTTCCCTATCACCTCCTTTGATCCCTCATTGTGCTACCAAAATGGAGAAAAGAAAAACAATTTTTCTGCACTAGAAGAAGCTCACGGGCGTGAGCAAGAAGAAGAAGAGGGAGAGTGGCTTTTGGTTTTTCTTTTCACTTTTTATAGTTTCAAAAACCGTGAATGATGATGATAACATTTACCAAAATATTTTGATAAAAAAAACCCTTCAAAAACGTGAAAGGTTTTCCCTCCCAAAAGCCATTAAATGGCCTCACCAACTTACATTGAGAATAGTGACAATGTATCATCCCATAAAGGTGACTAGATACATCCATCAACTAGTCGTGTCAAGTGATGAGACTTCGCGATGTGATTTGCGGGTCCACTCGTTTCAAAATACGAATGTGTCCGCAAACACTTTCGGGCTCAGTTTCGCTAATTCCGAATTAACGAATTTCCGTCGCGACGTGAATTAAATAATTACGCTAGCGAAATTACTATTCACATCGCTAACGAATTAATTCTAAATTAATTCGTTTGCCCGAATTAAAATCCGATTTTAATTCCGCGTCGAAATCTAATTTCGTTTATTATATCGAATATATTATTTTATCGGTTAATTCCAAATTAATCGTTCTCTCTCCTAATTAGGCATTTTATCCAAGATAAAGTTTCTCCGTAATTAATCCAAGATTAATAAAGTTTGAATCAAACATCATAGGTGAATCTTCAGGAAGCGACCCAAGAGATCTCCGGATATGTTAGCAGTAAATACGGTCGTCGGATAATCCGAACACGTACGTACCTCGTCTTGGACAAAATGACCCATAGCGTCACTATTTGCACAGATCATTGTGTTGTTGTAGCAAATTAACTATGTAACAAGGAAATTGCACTCTCGTCATTTGTGATTAGATCACCTTAGATATATAAATGAAGAGAGGTCCCTATGATTAGTTCCTGGATTGAGATGATATGAGACAATATCAGTCCACGAAGGATTAATCATTAAATATCCCTAGCCGTAGTATTATCGAGACTGGACATCGATAATGCGGAATAGGCTAGTATTGCACTTGTGCGCGTTGTGAGGGCACAACGGCATAGTTCTCATATATATAAGTATTGGATACTTGTGCAAGTGCGATAGGAGGTCGTGTTTCACCGATGGTACGGGAAACAGCTTCGCTCTGGATAGACCCTTCGGAATCCCATTGGTATTATGACTAGGTGTCTATGGGAGGCCGAAATCAAGGTAGGTGTGTATAGTCTTAACCTGAGACTTACATCGCTAATACTTACGACAATCGGTAAACTTTGGTTTTGGTGGTGGGGGATCTTAACTGGTTCTGTGTTCACCTCTTCTGGGTTTATCAGAGAGTCGTAGTGTATTGGATGTGATGTCAAGACGGAAGTGTCACTCCAGTCATAATGGAGATGATGTCACGCAGGATACGGTATTAGTGCTCTTTTAGTGATGCGCATCCAATCGTGATATTATGACCAGGTCATGAATATCCGATTATAGAGACTAGTTACCAGACATCCGATATGTGTTTCGGACGGGGCAGACACTTATCCAGCCCCAGCCCTAGCACGTGATTTTCCGATACTGGACCGATATGCACAATACAATTGTATACTACGCTTGATACAGATCTAGATATTCTTTGATGAATATGTCCGGAGAACTTGGGAAGACTTGGTGCTTTGCTAGGAGTCGACCTTGTCTCGTAAATCGGTAGAACGTAGTACTTGGTACGTACGTGATTCGGATACTCCGACGACCGTTTTTACTGCCAGATTATCCGGGGATCTCATGGGTCACTTCCCGATAATCCACCGATGACGCATAACTCGCACTCTTGAATAATCTGGGATTATATAGAAGAGAGAGAAAATTAATCTAGGATTAATAACGGAGATATTTTATCCGGGATAAAATGTCGTCTAAAGAGAGAGAGAACGATTAATTTGGAATTAATCGATGAATTAATATATTCGATATATTAAATGAAATTAGATTTCGACGCGGAATTAAAATTAGATTTTAATTCGGGCAAACGAGTTAATTTAGAATTAATTCGTTAGCGACGTAAATAATAATTTCGCCAGGCGCAATTATTTATTTAATTCGATTGAATTAACGTCGCGACGTAAGCTCGGTATTTCGGAAATATCGAACCCGAACGCGTGAGTGCACGTGGGCCCACTTTCATTTGGAAACGTGTGGGGCCCACATGACACATGTCATTCTAATGCTTGCATGTAGATAGTGTACAATGCACTCAATGTTATTGCATGGAAATTGAGTGTTTGACACTCTAAGCCATTGCATGTGTTGTGTCATAAATTTATTATTAATTTAATAAATTATGGCATAAATATAAATTGATTTTTGGTAAATCATTTTAATTAACATAACACAACTTCTTCTCTCTCAAATTTCTCTCATCTCTCACGCCCATTTGAGCAAAGTGTTCACTGGTTTGGAACCAGTTTGGGCGTGAGCTAAAGGGAAGCAAGAGTGGTTTCTCATGGTGAGAAATCAAGTGCTAGCACACTTACAAGTCTTGCGAAGGTGGTAGGGAGGTTCCCCCATGAGACGGGATCCATCCGACGAAGATTGGAGCTCCGTTTCTTCACTCAAATTTCTGTTTTGCAGGGCAGTGGACTGCATGCAGTGGGCGTGAAAGGCAGTACGTTTTTGGCCTTCATTCGTCTCCAAATCGACTCAACCGATCAATGTGAGTATTCCGCTACCTCCGTTGATGTGTTCACACATAATTTCATGTCTTGATTTGATCTTGGGACCTTATAGAAAACCAACAATGGCATCAAGAGCTTATGTTGCAAGCATGAAATTTGTAGGGCTTAAAATTTGGGTAATCTTGTTTTGAGCATGATTTGAATGAATTGAATGTGTGAGTATGCTTATAACATGTTTAAATTCATTTTGGTTGGACCAATTTGTTGAAAAATGATTTGGAATTATTTTCCCCAAATATTTCATGTTGGCCGAATGTGTGATGTATTTTGGATTCTTGGAATTTTTGATTTTGATTCATTGGATGAGTTAAAATCATGTAGGATGATGTTAATTTGAGGTCAATTGGATTGTACTTCGAATTGGACAAAAACCCCAAATTCCTTACCTTGGCCGAATGTGATATGCCCTAATGTCTTGGTGTTTTTGATTTTATGAACATTGGATGTGTATGAAATCATTCGGGAAGTTAATACGTTGTCGATTGTGTAATTAATCGGATTGAATTCAAATCGGACAAAATAACCTTCCTTGGCCGAGACTTAGCAAGCATGTTTATGGGTTTGATTTTTCATTATGTGTGTTTGACATGTGATAATGAATTGAATATGATTAATTGGACTAATTTGGTGCTTCGGAAATATCGATTTAGGTCATTAATCATCGTAATGCACTTTAGGTAATTAAATTGCGTAATTGGATTAGTGTAATTTAATTATTTAGGCTTAAATTGGATTTGAGCTTGAATTGTTGTAATTGGGGCTATTGGGCTTGATTTATCAAGTTTGGTTTAGGCCAAGTGGATTGGATCCAATTGGGCCCAAAACCTTAACCATAAAGCCCAATTGCGACTAATGAACCTTTAAAGTTTAATTGGGCCTAATGGGGCCGAAATTGATTTCTAAGGCATTTTGGGTGATTCCACTATTGGGCTTTGGTTGCCGAAGCCCATGCCTAAAGAAATTAATTGAAGCCCATTAGACTTAAATTAATTGACGTTGGACGTTAATCGGACTTTGAGTCCCGACGCGATTGAGTTTGGAATTTAAATCGTAAAAGGTTTATTGATATAAAGTGCAATGTTTAATTTGGAATTGAATAGTGAATTAGTATTAAATACATGTTAAATTTGATTTAATGATGTAGTTAGTTTAATTAATTCATGAATTCGTACTTTGAGTACTTATTCGCAAAAACGAGTTTGACTCGAACAAAATCAAATCGTTGTTTGAACATTGGATGATCACTTAATTATCAGATTAATTAATTTGATTGATTGATTGATAGCATGCTTATGTGTGTGAATACGTGGTTGTGTTGAATGAATAATGTATATCGGATGGATATTAGTCGGGTGGGCAATTTTAGAAATTGTTGTAATAAATTCGATTTATTAAATTGGACCTGCGTGTCCAGCCTTATCACCTTCTTTCTCTTTGTATTCTCTTCTCACCTATTCCCCTCTATGTATATGAGGTTTCTTTAGAAGTGTAGTGTAACGGGTAGAAGTAGTACAAGTGCTAGCTTGAGTGAGAAAGGGAGAGATTTGATCTAGGATCAATGTGTTAAGTATCCATCCGCATATCATTATTATTTTATTTCATACTCGCTTTATTATGTATTTAGAATGCATGTTTAAGGGTGTATGATGATGAGACCTTAACAAAGATAATTAAATTGGTAGCCAATTTGCACGCGAAAATCCCTCAATCTATATTAAGCAAATATCCTTCCATTGAATGATTCTTGTTCAAGATCCGAAGTTGGCATTGGTTGTTTTTTGACCAAAGTCAAGACCTTTGTCAATCAAGGATGTACTTGAATCATAAGAGTTTTGTTGCATATCGGTTCTTGTCCAAATCGTGATTTTTATTGACCAAAGTCAGATCACTTTTTGTCCAATGACATTGATTACGAAACTTTCCTCGTCAATGGGTCCCGCTTAACTGGAATCATTAGGTTTGTGTTTGGCCAAAGCCAAGGCCTAAATGATTCGGAGGATATGGTTAGGAAAATGTAATGGTTACATTGACATTATACATATGTTTCGGACTTGGATGTCCACCTAACCGGATCTAGGAATTGGATGAGATCCAATTGATCTGTGAGATCTACCTAGTTAAATAGCATACAGCTTTTTATTGGCCAAAGTCAGGGTTGTGTGTTATTTAATAGGATCCTAGCCCACTAGGAAACACGGTTTCCCGAGTACTCCACAGAGGGTTAGAGGCTCGACGAAAAAATAGTGGGAGGCAAGTATTGAATTTGCAACATTCGTTCGAATACTCGCTAAACACGCTCATTTTATTTTACTCGTCATATTAATCAAAAGTATTAGTCGGACTAATATTTTATGTTGTTTTAAAAAATATATATAGTTAGACTATATACAAACTTATTCAAATATAGTTGATTTTATAATTGGATTATAGTAATCAATATAATTGAATTAAAAATATAGTTGATTTTATAATTGGATTATAGTAATCAATATAATTGAAATAAATTATAGTTGATTTTATAATGGATTATAGTAATCAATAAATTGAATTAAATGATAGTTGATTATAATTGGATTATAGTAATCAATATTAAAATTATAGTTGATTAAATAATTGGATTATTGTAATCATTATAATAATAGTACCTTATTAAAAATTTTGAAAATATTGGACTATTAAAATCAAGTAAAGAATTGAAGGTTGAATTTAAATATATAATCCTTGGATTAAATGTTTTAAATGATTTAATTTTCAATTGGGAATTAATAATAGGTTAATTTATTTGATAAAATAACTTATTATGACTAAGCCCAAAATTAAGCAAATAGTAGAGCATAAAGTCTTTGGAAGATTTATGTGATGATGACTTTAGTGCTTAATTAATATACTTATAATAAATCTATCTTTAGATTTAAAAGTATTTTGAATTGCAATTAATAATTCTTGGAGAATTAATTGACTATTCTAGTGGAGAAAAGTCAAAGTTTGCAATTGGGCATGTAGCACAAGGTGCACATCATTTCGATATTCTAAAACCCAAGTGGTTTGTGAAATATTGAAAATGATAATTGACATATCCCAAAGTGACTACCATTTGGATATGGAAGACACGAAGGAATTAAAGAAAGGGCGAGGCTCTAACTTTAAAATATTTGTCAAAGTTATGTTCACTACTAGTATTAAAATTGGATTTTAAATACTTAGTGTGGTACATAAAATATATGTATTGACGTTCAGAATCCGCTGTGAGCTGAATACTGACTTCAAGCTGAGATTTCTCTGCGAATTGGAAACGGGACGAAAGTCGCTGTTTCGATCGTAGATACCTAAGTTTAGGAACTACCCTTTGGGTATGTACTTAAATTAGGATATGTTATAATGTAACTAGTTTAACTAGAGACATTATCTCTATATCAGTGTTTAATCCATTGCGGATAAAACCTTTATATTCTAGAACACTGAAGTGTTTCATATATATAAAGATGATACTGAGATAAATAACAGAATTTATATTTTGAATATAAATAAAATCTCAAACATATAAAATGACAAATAAATAGCTCAAATTGATTTGATCAATAGAGACTTATTTGTGGCATTGTTGTCTGGGACACAATTAAACAAGACTCGTATATCCACACTTTTACAGAGTGGGTACTAGGACTGATTTGACTATTCAAATAAGGTCTACGAATCTAGTTTATTAGGTTAAATACCTAAAATACTATTTACTTGGTAATAGTAAAATGGCCACCGATCTGTTAGCCCTATTCATGGTGAAGTAAGTGGGCCCATATCTAGCTAGGCTAGATGTTAACATGAATATTTCGTGACCTTAACGGATGTGACATCACGTTGTGGTTATGTGTTTCTTTTGAAGAACACAGATCGGAAACTTTAGAGTTTCGACACGAAGTAGACAAACAGATCGGCTATAGTATTATTCCGCCACGGTAATACCGTAATGGAAAATACTTAAGCAGTAAGTTTCATACCTAAATGAAAGAGTATGGTATTCTTTCATATGAGGACTCCTCCCGAGACACGTCAGTTAGACGGTGTGTCCGAACCAAAAACCGAATTTTGTTGGACATAATAAGGTTTATCACGAGTCGCTCTGAGCTACTATCTCCTTCAACCGGATATGTATTAACAGTGCAAAACTTATTTAGAATAAGGTTCCATATAAATCTGTTTGACAGATATCATATAGGATATGAACAGGGAAGAAACGAGGTTTCTCATTCCTGATAATTTGGGTATGCCAGGCATAGCGTTTGGATGATACCAAACTAAGGACCCAAATTGGACAAGTGCCAATATAGGTTATCTTAAGGGAAACCTTAAGTATAGTACTTATAAATCCCACATGAGAACAATGTAATTGTTGCTCACCATGCGGTTTTCCTGAGAGGAATACCGATATGCAGTGGTCAGTGGGAGGATAGTGATACTCGATGAAAAATCGGAGTGATACTGTTCTTGGCACGAAGTCCGTAATGGAACACAAATAGTTCATCTATGATGAAACTATACCATTAATCTTCAAATACACAAGAACTTCGTAGATCGGATAGAGTCAGAAAACAACCTAAGGTATGGGTTTCTGATCTCGCCCCATAAAGATGTCAATCTTATGGAGGTGTACCATCCGACTAGGTTATGAGGAAGTGATACGAGGTATCGACTCCCTGTTATGGCAAAGTGCCATGAGTCCGAAATGGATTCCATGTATAGCAACTATGTTTGGATACTAGTTGTTGTACCACAAGGCATTGTGCCTATGGTACGTTAAACGTCTTCAAGGAAGACATACATGGAAGGCAACATACCAACGTGCAAAGCTAAGGTTTTGACGGAAAGGTATCGTTATCAACATTATGTTAATAACGGTTCAACCTTTTTACATGTTGCCATGGTAAATCCATTTTGAAGATGCTTGTTGATAACTGTATATTTCATTTATGAAATATGTCAGTTACAAATCAAAATCGCTTTCCTGAAAAGGAAACCTTTTGGAGGATGTTTACAACATCCTGACGATTTTGTATAACCGACAAACAAGGTTTGCGGGTTATTCGATCCATGTTTGGATTGATGCAAGCATATGGTTCTTGGAACTGTCGTTTTTGAAATAATCATAATGGTTTATGATTGACCGGCGTAAACACACACGTATAACGCAAGCGCACGTATCGTTCAAGTAGTATAAAAATATCGATCCCACGAGGACTTAATTCCTACTGTTGTTATTAATTGTTGATACTATTTATTTACAAATATCTAATTATAGGGAGAAGGGAATTGATTGCTTGAAATGATTTGATTTGTAGATTTACTAAATAAATAAAAAGACAAAAGATAAAAGAAAATACTAAGGAAAATAAAAAGACTTAAAGATCTAGGGTTGTGAATCTTTCTAATATCAATTAAAAGATGAAGTAGTTAAATCATAGTTGGGTAAATTATTGAATTATTAATCTGGAACACTAAATTATGTAAAAGCCTCTTCCGAATGATCATTTACAAATACCTAGTATAATCCAATTGAACCATATGTCTATGTCAATTAAATTACCTAGATTCATTAAGATTGAGTTCCAATTATGACTACCCCCGCCCAACAGATATATTCCTATCCTGTAAGGAAATCTATTAAAAGGTTTATCTATCCTTAAAGAAGATCGTGGGTTGTTGAGTCTGTGGTCTTAAACTTAAAATCCCCATGTCTAGTTCATTTTAAGTTTATCTAAATCAATTTTATTAATGGCCAATTAATAAAAAGGCATTAAGATTATGACTCAATAAATAACTCTTTTAAATTACTCAAACTATAATCTAACCCTTTTAAAACCGATTATATTAGATTTTATCACAACCCTAGATATTTAATTTAGTTACAACACATAACTAAAGCTGATATAAACTAAAAGACAGAAAATGAAATTGCAGAAAGTAATTAAAAAAAATAAATGAAATGCTAAGGTAAAAGGAAATAACTTCTACTATATACTATTTAGATATCTCCCAATAATATAATATATAATCTTGTGATATTTTAAACCAACCGTCCAGAATGGCGGTATCCTGATTAAGTCAAATTCAAATATACCAGCCATAAGGCGGAACAGAAATATAAACTTAAACCAACCGTCCAGTGTGGCGGTATCCTCATTAAGTCAGGTTAACCAGATTAAATTAAATAACCAACCGTCCGGAATGGCGGTATCCTTTATTAATCTGATTTTAAATAGTTATATATCATATTTTAAGGGAGATTAATCTAAAAAGCAATAGTAAAAGAATTACCTTATTACCTCAGCATGAAGAGGTTACCCCCTCATGGATGGATATAATTACTACTACAAAGCGTAAATAAAACTGAATAAAAGAAGAAAATATGAAGAACTCTCAATTTATTTATAAGGATTTCAGAGGAAGAGGTACATTTGAAACTAAAAATTCGAAATCTATTTATAGGTAAAAAAATCTAATTTTTTATTATTATTTTTCAGATTTTTATTTTTTTATTATTTTTCTGATTTTTATTTTTTTTTATTATTTATTATTATTTTTTTGGATCGCTGAATTTTCGACACGTGTCATGGTGTGCTAAAAATGACGGCTCGTTGAATCTTCGACATGTGGCATGGTGGTGCAATTACCAAAATACCCTCTTCGCCAAATTTCACAATTTTGCTCCAAATCACCTCCAGAATATCTTGAAACTTTATTTCGGTGTCGGGATGTCCAAAATTACCAAAATTTGTGTCGGGACGTCCAAAATTACCAAAATACCCTTTTTGCCAAATTTCACCAAATTTCACAGTTTTGCTTCAAATCACCTCCAGAATGTCCTGAAACTTTATTTATCTACAAAATAACACAAAACACATCAAAATATTCACAAAACTCAAGAAACTATACAAAATATTAAGTTAAATGAGTGGGAAATAGTGATACATTTATCACTCATCACACCCCCAAACCTAACATTTTGCTAGTCCTCGAGCAAAATAAAATAACATAATAAAATTTAACTAAGCCACTTTCGTAGGGATCACGATTGCATTTAGCATATGCAACAAGCCTTTAAACCCCTAGGTGTCCCTAGTGGACGAGTTGTAGTCTCGTGAAGGTTTACAGCAATGATACCCACAAACATATTACAAAAGTAAAAAGGTAGTGAAACTAATGCACACAAAAGCAAAAAGACAAGAGAAATAAAGAAGTTAGTGACTAATCATGTGAAACTTCTACTCCAAGTTATTAGTTGTTTTGTTTCATTTTAAATTACTGAATAAGTAAATTCTCCTATTATTTTTACCATTCTCCATATACACAGCCAACATAATATTAAACAACTCATTTCGCCCATAACAGTCATAAGTGTAGTTGATAAGAGAGTAATATTTTTGTCCTAAAGTTTTATCAGATTTCACACCTTTTGTAGTAATGGAATAAATTTTCTGATTTTTCTGATTTTTTCTTTGATTTTTTTTCTTTTTTCTATTTTTTATTTATATACAATATCTTCCATCTATGTAGCGAGCTTTAGGTCGGTGACTCCCAAACCAGTTGGCTTTAGGGCATCAGGTGTTAAAACACCCATATGGACTTAATTACTCAGACTTTAGATATTTATATATATATATTTTTATTTCATCATTTTTGATCCATGTAGCGAGCTTTGGGCCAATGACTCCCAAACCAGTTGGTTTTAGGGCATTACGTATTAAAATACTCTTACAGACTTAATAACTCGGATCTCAGATGTATTATTATTATTATTTTTTTTTATTCCATCACTAATTATAAATGCTTCTTCCAATTAAACTAGAGCACGGAATATTACAAACTTTTTAATTACAGCTCATGTCTGTATGTTACTATGTATGTTGATAATATCTGCTAACTAAGTATATGAATATTCATTTTAGTCAGTTTTATGGAGAATTTACAGATTTAATAATTCAAAAGTGAATAAACAAAAATTAACTTGTTTTGAATTAGGTTTGAAATACGTCTCAGGAGTGGGAATTCCTTACACAGCTATTTCTTACCAATTTCATCTTTTTAGTCAACATAACAACAAAACATTTTTACTGGTCATATAATTATAATTTACAATTTTTTTTTTAAGACTTTAATCAAAGGCTCAATTTATGGTGTGTGACTAACTGTCGAATGGACTTCCCGTTGTAGATTCCCCAGAGGGAAGGTGGAGCGAGGCTCACTTAAATACCCAAGCCCCTTAGGCTCTTATCGCTTGTTGTCAGGAATAAACAACGAGTCCTCCAAACTAGTCTGTCACAACACGCTACAAGTGAATGATTATCTAGGTGCCTCCACAGCTTTTCCTTATAAAAAGGTAGTGAGTGAAGGAAGACACCAAACCATCACCTAGCTTTAAATATGCCCTTTGTTTTTATTAATTTTTTAATTTTTTTGTATTTTTCGAAAAAATTTTGGACTAAAAATAAAAACACAATACAAACAAGTACTATTAACTATACCTCACCCCCAAACCTAAATGAGACAATGTTCCAAATATCTTAATAGTAAAAGAAGAGTTTAGAAGATCATACCTGGTTAAATGGGTTGCCTCCCAGCTAGCGCTAAATTTTTCGTCTTCAGCCAGACGTGACTAAAATCTATCTGTTAATGAGGTTTCAGCGTCGTTTTGGATGTCCGATTAAAGACAATCCCGTGAGCGTTGCTTTTGAAGGGTCTCTTCCAACGGTAAAGTGGCAAAAAGAATTTTGTCTCATTCAGTGCTCGTGCCACCTTTTTGATCTTTGTTACTCCAGTAGTTCCTGCAAAGAAAGAAAGAAAATCAGGAGGTCTCGTATGGTGCTTGACTTGGAATGGAAGTTCCATTCTGTCAAGCTTCTGTTTGATATCTTTGGTTTGTACTCCCCAAAACAGCGATGTTTCTCCTGAATGTTCTGGATCTTTATTAAGGTCAGACATTTGCTCCTCCATTTGCTCTGCTTCTTGCTCCACCTTTTCTTCACAGATGTATTTGAAAATTTCTGCATTCAACTCTTCATCTGTCATCTGTGAAATACATGTTTCAAAATTGTCAACCTGAAAAGAAATGTTAGATTTTAGGTCTTCATCCTCTGATCTGGTTGAATTGATTGGCTCAGGTAGATCTTCATCAAACATTTGTGCTATGGAATCTCCAAGATCTTCACTTTGAGGATACAGAATTCCATCCTCAATTTTTGATGCAGTTGGTACAAACAGCTCAGTTTCATCCTCGTCAGAATCTGAATAATAGAAATCAAATCGAGACTTTGCCGGTTCGGGTTCCTGAACTGATACCTCTGGTTCTTGATTCTCCTCAGCCTCCTCCTTTGTTAAGGTGTCATCGTGGATTTCTGGGTTCTCGAAGGCTTCATCAGTGTCATCTGAAACTGGTTCTTGAGGTATGATGTTCTGGTTTTCTGTTAATTGTCTGATCTGATCTGTCATTCTTTGTATGGATTCTGCGTTACTCTGAATTTGTGCATCAAATCGAGCTTCTTGTTCTTTGAACATGTGAATCAATTGATCTTCCTCGGATGGTTCTGGTTCTTGATAAGAATCAAAGGAAGATAGTGGATAAGATGAAAAATGTGATGATTCTACGTACCTTGGTTGTTTCCAAAAATTCTGCCACTCTGAAAGGTAAATACATTGATCGCTTGGGTGGTTACCATCACAAATTACACATCTTCCCATTTCATCTGTTGAACAAATGTGGTATTGCTTGATTCTGGCATCCAGTGATATTCGTTGGGCTGAACAACAGGCCTCAGAAAACTGGACTGTTGCTCCCAGATTTGGGGTGTATCTTCTTGTAATGCTCGTGATCTTTCAATCTCCCAGTAGTGTTCCATTTTTTTATCACCTGAAAACAAAAGAAATAAAAATTACAAAATAAAAGAAAGAAAATTAGATATAAGTAAATTTGATAGTTTCAAAATTAACAACTCAAGAAAAATAAGTCCCCGGCAACGGCGCCAAAAACTTGACCGGCGTAAACACACACGTATAACGCAAGCGCACGTATCGTTCAAGTAGTATAAAAATATCGATCCCACGAGGACTTAATTCCTACTGTTGTTATTAATTGTTGATACTATTTATTTACAAATATCTAATTATAGGGAGAAGGGAATTGATTGCTTGAAATGATTTGATTTGTAGATTTACTAAATAAATAAAAAGACAAAAGATAAAAGAAAATACTAAGGAAAATAAAAAGACTTAAAGATCTAGGGTTGTGAATCTTTCTAATATCAATTAAAAGATGAAGTAGTTAAATCATAGTTGGGTAAATTATTGAATTATTAATCTGGAACACTAAATTATGTAAAAGCCTCTTCCGAATGATCATTTACAAATACCTAGTATAATCCAATTGAACCATATGTCTATGTCAATTAAATTACCTAGATTCATTAAGATTGAGTTCCAATTATGACTACCCCCGCCCAACAGATATATTCCTATCCTGTAAGGAAATCTATTAAAAGGTTTATCTATCCTTAAAGAAGATCGTGGGTTGTTGAGTCTGTGGTCTTAAACTTAAAATCCCCATGTCTAGTTCATTTTAAGTTTATCTAAATCAATTTTATTAATGGCCAATTAATAAAAAGGCATTAAGATTATGACTCAATAAATAACTCTTTTAAATTACTCAAACTATAATCTAACCCTTTTAAAACCGATTATATTAGATTTTATCACAACCCTAGATATTTAATTTAGTTACAACACATAACTAAAGCTGATATAAACTTAAAAGACAGAAAATGAAATTGCAGAAAGTAATTAAAATAAATAAATGAAATGCTAAGGTAAAAGGAAATAACTTCTACTATATACTATTTAGATATCTCCCAATAATATAATATATAATCTTGTGATATTTTAAACCAACCGTCCAGAATGGCGGTATCCTGATTAAGTCAAATTCAAATATACCAGCCATAAGGCGGAACAGAAATATAAACTTAAACCAACCGTCCAGTGTGGCGGTATCCTCATTAAGTCAGGTTAACCAGATTAAATTAAATAACCAACCGTCCGGAATGGCGGTATCCTTTATTAATCTGATTTTAAATAGTTTATATATCATATTTTAAGGGAGATTAATCTAAAAAGCAATAGTAAAAGAATTACCTTATTACCTCAGCATGAAGAGGTTACCCCCTCATGGATGGATATAATTACTACTACAAAGCGTAAATAAAACTGAATAAAAGAAGAAAATATGAAGAACTCTCAATTTATTTATAAGGATTTCAGAGGAAGAGGTACATTTGAAACTAAAAATTCGAAATCTATTTATAGGCAAAAAAATCTAATTTTTTATTATTATTTTTCAGATTTTTATTTTTTTATTATTTTTCTGATTTTTATTTTTTTTTATTATTTTATTATTATTTTTTTGGATCGCTGAATTTTCGACACGTGTCATGGTGTGCTAAAAATGACGGCTCGTTGAATCTTCGACATGTGGCATGGTGGTGCAATTACAAAATACCCTCTTCGCCAAATTTCACAATTTTGCTCCAAATCACCTCCAGAATATCTTGAAACTTTATTTCGGTGTCGGGATGTCCAAAATTACCAAAATTTGTGTCGGGACGTCCAAAATTACCAAAATACCCTTTTTGCCAAATTTCACCAAATTTCACAGTTTTGCTTCAAATCACCTCCAGAATGTCCTGAAACTTTATTTATCTACAAAATAACACAAAACACATCAAAATATTCACAAAACTCAAGAAACTATACAAAATATTAAGTTAAATGAGTGGGAAATAGTGATACATTTATCATTCATCAATGATTTGATTCAAAACTAAATAATTCTTGTGTATATAAGGAGGTTAGTGGGAGAGCGCACTGACAGTGAAATTCCCATAAAGCTATTGTTGAAAGCTTGGCTTTCAATAGAAATTCTCCGTAGAATTCTGAGAGATAACAACCTTTATTCAAGGAATAAAGATCTACTGGGATAGATTTGGAGTTGTTAACACTCTCTGGAAATTGTACATTTAAAATGTACTTGTATTGGTGTCTCATACGCTTCGAGCATATGGAGTCACAATTAGGTCAATCCAAGTGACAGTCACTGGATTAAAGATTAAGAACATCTGTTAGTATCTCTGAGAACTAAAGATGCTATCTTTTACTATGGAGAAGGAGAACTTGAAGTGACTGGGATCACTGAAGCAAGTTTCCAAACGATTAAATACTACGGTACTATAAAGTTTGAAGGACGGGACAGTGAGCTGGAAATCTTCCAAGCAAGATAACTGTTGCCGAATAAACAACAAATGCGGATTATTGCTGCAGCTGAGGTAGCAATAGAAGTCTTTTGGGTCGAAAGTAAATCTAATTAGATTAGATATAGTTCTGTTAGCAGCTGAGCTAGGCGTCAGCACAGGCTAAGGAATTAAAGGTCTCATCGACGATCCAGATATATACTTCTACATCATCTGATTCGTTCGGATCATACATCGTGGTGATGTGATAATCGTATAAATCGCGTCAAACGATAATCGAACAAATCCGCTGACGAAAACCTTTCCTCAGCAATTTGAGCGAACCGTACATAGTTCAGGTGTAGGACACTTGAGTGACTCGCTATGTGCCAAGTGGGAGATTGTTGGACAAAATGACCCATAGCGTCACTATTTGCACATATCATTGTGTTGTTGTAGCAAATTAACTATGTAACAAGGAAATTGCACTCTCGTCATTTGTGATTAGATCACCTTAGATATATAAATGAAGAGAGGTCCCTATGATTAGTTCCTGGATTGAGATGATATGAGACAGTATCAGTCCACGAAGGATTAATCATTAAATATCCCTAGCCGTAGTATTATCGAGACTGTACATCGATAATGCGGAATAGGCTAGAATTGCACTTGTGCGCGTTGTGAGGGCACAACGGCATAGTTCTCATATATATAAGTATTGGATACTTGTGCAAGTGCGATAGGAGGTCGTGTTTCACCGATGGTACGGGAAACAGCTTCGCTCTGGATAGACCCTTCGGAATCCCATTGGTATTATGACTAGGTGTCTATGGGAGGCCGAAATCAAGGTAGGTGTGTATAGTCTTAACCTGAGACTTACATCGCTAATACTTACGACAATCGGTAAACTTTGGTTTTGGTGGTGGGGGATCTTAACTGGTTCTGTGTTCACCTCTTCTGGGTTTATCAGAGAGTCGTAGTGTATTGGATGTGATGTCAAGACGGAAGTGTCACTCCAGTCATAATGGAGATGATGTCACCAAGGATACGGTATTAGTGCTCTTTTAGTGATGCGCATCCAATCGTGATATTATGACCAGGTCATGAATATCCGATTATAGAGACTAGTTACCAGACATCCGATATGTGTTTCGGACGGGGCAGACACTTATCCAGCCCCAGCCCTAGCACGTGATTATCCGATACTGGACCGATATGCACAATACAATTGTATACTACGCTTGATACAGATCTAGATATTCTTTGATGAATATGTCCGGAGAACTTGGGAAGACTTGGTGCTTTGCTAGGAGTCGACCTTGTCTCGTAAATCGGTAGAACGTAGTACTTGGTACGTACGTGATTCGGATACTCCGACGACCGTATTTACTGCCAGATTATCCGGGGATCTCATGGGTCGCTTCCCGATAATCCACCGATGACGCACAACTCGCACTCTTGAATAATCTGGGATTATATAGAAGAGAGAGAAAATTAATCTAGGATTAATAACGGAGATATTTTATCCGGGATAAAATGTCGTCTAAAGAGAGAGAACGATTAATTTGGAATTAATCGATGAATTAATATATTCGATATATTAAATGAAATTAGATTTCGACGCGGAATTAAAATTAGATTTTAATTCGGGCAAACGAGTTAATTTAGAATTAATTCGTTAGCGACATAAATAATAATTTCGCCAGGCGCAATTATTTATTTAAATTCGATTGAATTAACGTCGCGACGTAAGCTCGGTATTTCGGAAATATCGAACCCGAACGCGTGAGTGCACGTGGGCCCACTTTCATTTGGAAACGTGTGGGGCCCACATGACACATGTCATTCTAATGCTTTGCATGTAGATAGTGTACAATGCACTCAATGTTATTGCATGGAAATTGAGTGTTTGACACTCTAAGCCATTGCATGTGTTGTGTCATAAATTTATTATTAATTTAATAAATTATGGCATAAATATAAATTGATTTTTGGTAAATCATTTTAATTAACATAACACAACTTCTTCTCTCTCAAATTTCTCTCCTCTCTCACGCCCATTTGAGCAAAGTGTTCACTGGTTTGGAACCAGTTTGGGCGTGAGCTATAGGGAAGCAAGAGTGGTTTCTCATGGTGAGAAATCAAGTGCTAGCACACTTACAAGTCTTGCGAAGGTGGTAGGGAGGTTCCCCCATGAGACGGGATCCATCCGACGAAGATTGGAGCTCCGTTTCTTCACTCAAATTTCTGTTTTGCAGGGCAGTGGACTGCATGCAGTGGGCGTGAAAGGCAGTACGTTTTTGGCCTTCATTCGTCTCCAAATCGACTCAACCGATCAATGTGAGTATTCCGCTACCTCCGTTGATGTGTTCACACATAATTTCATGTCTTGATTTGATCTTGGGACCTTATAGAAAACCAACACCTCGTACTACGTTTTTACCGATTTACAAGACAAGGTTGGCATCTAGCAAAGCACCATGCCTACCCAATTCTCCAGAAATATTCTTATTGGAATATTAGATCTTTATCAAGCGTAGTATACCGTAGTATCGCGTACATCGATCCAGTATCGGACGATCACATGTTAGGCCTGGGGCTGGAAATGTGTCTGCCCCGTACGAAACATATATCGGACATCAAACAACTAGTCTCTTTAAATCGGACAATCCTGACCTAGTCATATTGTCCCGACGGTTGCAACCTTTTATAGAGTACTAGTTCTGTATCCAGTGTGATCATCATCTCCATATGTCTGAAGTGATACTTCCATCTTGACATCACATCCAGTACACTACGATTCCCGATAAACCCTGAAGAGGCGTACACAGAACCGGTTAAAGCCCCGAACCACCAAAACCAAAGTTTACCGATTGTCGCAAGTACTAGCGATGCAAGTCTTAGGTTAAGACCATATACACCTACCCTGATGCGGCCTCCCATAGACACGCAGACATACTACCAATGGGATTCCGCGGGGTCTATCCAGAGCGAAGCTGTTTTCCGTACCATCGGTAAAACACAACCTCCTATCGCACTTGCATAAGTATCCAATACTTAAATATATGAGAACTATGCCGTTGTGCCATCACAACTCGTACAAGTGCAATACTAGTCTATTCTGCATTATCGATGTCTGATCTCGATAATACTCCGACTAGGGATATTTAATGATTAAACCATTTATATTGATACTGTCTCATATCATCTCAATACGGATCTAATCATATGGACTTTTGCCATTAATATATCAAAGTAAATAATTTTACAAAACGGCAAAAGGCAATTTCATTATCACATAGTTAATTTTGTACAATAATACAATATCATTTACAAAACAGTGACGCTATGGGTCATAATGTCTAACAGTTTGCTCCCACAACGCGCACAAGTGTAATACTAATCTATTCCGCATTATCGATGTCCAATCTCGATAATACTACGACTAGGGATATTTAATGATTAAACCTTCGTGGATTGATACTGTCTCATATCATCTCAATCTGGAACTAATCATAAGGACCTTTTATCATTTATATATCTTGGTAATCTTATTACAAATGATAAAAGAGCAATTTCCTTTGTCATATAGTTAATTTGTACAACAACACCATGATCTGTACAAATAGTGATGCTATCGGTCATAATTGTCCAACAGTTAAACCTATTGGTTGCATATGGTCTTCAAGGAAGACAAACATGGATGGAAACATACAAATGTATATAGCTAGGCTTGTACAGAAAGGGTATCGTCAACGACATAGTGTCGATTACGACGAAACCTTTTCACATATTGCCATGATTAAATCCATTCGGATAATGCTTGCTATTGCTGCATATTTCGTTTATGAAATATGACAGCTGGACTCCAAAATCGCTTTCCTTAACGGAAACCTTTTGCAGGATGTTTGTATGCAACATCCTGACGGTTTTGTTGTGCCAAAACATGCAAACAAGGCTTGCAAGTTAAATCGATCCATTTATGGATTGAAGAAAGCATTGAATTCTTGGAACCATCTTTTTGATGTAATCATAATGGTATATGATTTAATTCAAAACGAAGATGATTCTTGTGTATAAAAGAAGGTTAGTGGGAGCGCACTAACAATCATTATCCTAAATATTGATGATGTATTGCTTCTTAGAAATGATATTCCCATACTAAAATCGGTGAAAGCTTGGCTTTCATGAAAAATTCTCCATAAAATCTTGGGAGAGGCAACCTTTATTCTAGGAATAAAGATCTACTGGGATAGATCTAAAAGTTGTTGGCACTCTCTGAAAACTCGTACATCATGACATGTACGTGACCTAGTGTCTCATATGATTTGAGCATATGGAGTCATAATCAGGCCAATCCAGGTGATAGTCACTGGATTGAAGTAAAGAACATCCTTATGTTTCTCAGACGAACTGAGGATGTATTCTTAAAATATTGGGAAATGAGAACTTGAGGTGACTGGGTTCACCGCTGCAAGTTTCCAAATCAATAAAGACGACTGTAAGTCACTATAAGGGTACATATTTAGTTTGAGTAATGGAACAGTGAGCTGGAAATCTTCCAAGAAAGATATTGTTGCTGATTAAACAATAAAAGCGGAATATTGTTGCAGCTGAGGCAACAAAAGAAGTATTTTGGATCTATATAATCCTAATTGGATCAGGAGTAGTTCTGTTAGCAGCTTGATGAGTGATAAATGTATCACTATTTCCCACTCATTTAACTTGATATTTTGTATAGTTTCTTGAGTTTTGTGAATATTTTGATGTGTTTTGTGTTATTTTGCATATAAATAAAGATTCATGACATTCTGGAGGTGATTTGGAGCAAAACTGTGAAAGTTGGTGAAATTTGGCAAAAAGGGTATTTTGGTAATTTTGGACGTCCCGACACAAAAGGGGTATTTTGGTAATTGTCCCGACACCGAAATAAAATTTCAAGACATTCTGGAGGTGATTTGGAGCAAAACTGTGAAATTTGGCAAAAGGGGTATTTTGGTAATTTTGGACGTCCCGACGCAAAGGGTATTTTGGTAATTTTGGGCGTCTGCCACGTGTCAAAGATTCAACGAGCCGTCTTTTTTAGCACACCATGCCACGTGTCGAAATTTCAGCGATTCAAGAAATAATAATAATAAAATAATAAAAATCAGAAAAATAATAAAAAATTCAAAAATCAAAAATAATAATAAAAAATTAGATTTTTTTGCCTATAATAGATTTCGAATTTTTAGTTTCAAATGTACCTCTTCCTCTGAAATCCTTATAAATAAAATAGAGTTCTTCTTATTTTCTTCTTTTATTCAGTTTTATTTACGCTTTGTAGTAGTAATTCTATCCATCCATGAGGGGGTAACCTCTTCATGCTGAGGTAATAAGGTAATTCTTTTACTATTGCTTTTTAGATTAATCTCCCTTAAAATATGATATATAAACTATTTAAAATCAGATTAATAAAGGATACCGCCATTCCGGACGGTTGGTTATTTAATTTAATCTGGTTAACCTGACTTAATGAGGATACCGCCACACTGGACGGTTGGTTTAAGTTTATATTTCTGTTCCGCCTTATGGCTGGTATATTTGAATTTGACTTAATCAGGATACCGCCATTCTGGACGGTTGGTTTAAAATATCACAAGTTAATATATTATTATTTTATGGGAGATATCTAAATAGTATATAGTAGAAGTTATTTCCTTTTACCTTAGCATTTCATTTATTTATTTTAATTACTTTCTGCAATTTCATTTTTTGTCTTTTAAGTTTATATCAGCTTTAGTTATGTGTTGTATCTAAGTTAAATATCTAGGGTTGTGATTAAATCTAATATCACCGGATTTAAAAAGGGTTAGATTATAGTTGGGGTAATTAAAAGAGTTATTTGTTGAGTCATAATCTTAATGCTTTTTATTAACCGATCACTAATAAAATTGATTAGGTAAACTTAAAATGAACTAGACATAGGGATTTTAAGTTTAAAACCTTAGTCTCAACAACCCACGATCTTCCTTAAGGATAGATAAACCTTTAATAGATTTCCTTACAGGATAGGAATATACCTGTCGGGCGGGGGTAGTCTTAATTGGAACTTAACCTTAATGAATCTAGGTAATTTAATTGACATAGACATATGGTTCAATTGGATTATACTAGGTATTTGTAAATGATCATTCGGAAGAGGCTTTTACATAATTTAGTGTTCCAGATTAATAATTCAATATTTTACCCAACTATAATATAACTACTTCATCTTTTAATAGATATTAGAAAGATTCACAACCCTAGATCTTTAAGTCTTTTATTTTCCTTAGTATTTTCTTGTGTCTTTTTATTTTTATTTATTTTGCAACGCCACATTCAACCAAACAAACAAACAATCTCTCTATTCTCCATTTAATTAGATATTTGTAAATAAATAGATTCAACAATTAATAACAATAGTAGGAATTAAGTCCTCGTGGGATCGATATTTTTATACTACTTGAACGATACGTGCGCTTGCGTTATACGTGTGTGTTTACGCCGGTCACAGCTGAGCTAGGCTACATCATAGGCTAAAGAACCGCGGTCTCATCAACGATCCAAGTATGTACTTAGACTATTTCATCTGATTCGTCAGATCATACATCGTGGTGATGTGATGATCAAATAAATCGCATCAGATGATAACATTGCAAATCCACTGACGAAAGCTATTTCTCAGCAGAAGTTTGAGCGACCCGTACATAGTTCAGGTGTTGGACACTTGAGTGATTAGCTATAGGCCAAGTGGGAGATTTTTGGACAATTGTGACCCATAGCATCATAATTTGTAGAGAACATGGTGTTGTTGTACAAATTAACTATCTGACAAAGAAAATTGCTCTTTTATCATTTGTTATTGGATTACCTGGATATATAAATTATAAAAGTCCATATGATTAGTACCAGATTAATAAGATATGAGACAGTATTAATCCACAAAGATTTAATCATTAAATATCACTAGTCGTAGTATTATCGAGATTGGACATCGATAATGCGGAATAGGCTTGTATTACACTTGTTCACGTTATGGAAGCTTAACGGCATAGTTCTCATATATTTAAATATTTGATACTTATGCAAGTGTGATAGGAGGTTCTATTTGCCGATGGTATGAGAATAGTTTCGCTTTGGATAGACCCCTCGGAATCCCATAGGTAGTATGACTATGTGTCTATGGGAATCCGAATCAAGGTAGGTGTATTTGGTCTTAACTTGAGACTTGCATCGCTAATACTTGCGACAATCAATATACTTTAGTTTTGGTCATCCGAGGCTTTAATAGGTTTTGTGTACGCATCTTCTGGGTATACTGAGAATCGTAGTGTATTGGGTGTGATGTCAAGATGGAAGTATAACTTCAGTCATTTGGAGATGATGATCACGCATGGATACAGAACTGTTACTCTCAAGTGCTATAGCCATCGGGGAAGTATGACTAGGTCATGACTTTCCGATCATAAAGAGACTAGTTGCTAGTGATTCGATATATGCTTCGTACGGGGCAGACACAACTCCCACCCCAGGCCTAGCATGTGACATCTGATACTGGATCGTAATACGCAATACTATGTATATTATGTCTGATATAGATTATGTATTCCTTAAAAGAATATTTATGGAGAATTGGGTAGGCATGGTGCTTTGCTAGATGCCAACAATGTCTTGTAAATTGGTAAGAACGTTGTATTGGGTACGCACGTGTTCGGATAGTCCGATGACCGCATTTGCTGCCAACATATCCAGTGATCTCTTGGGTCGCCTCTCAAAGATTCACCGATGACATTTGACTCGAACAGAATTAATCTGGGATTAATTATGAGAGAGAGAAATTAATCTGGGATTAATTATGGCAAGAATTAATCTGGGATTAATTCGACTAGAAGAGAGAGAACACGATTAATTTGGAATTAATCTGCAAAGTAAATTCAAATAGTTAAATTGGATTTTACTATTTAATTTTTTTAATTGGGCTAAAATAATATATTGGATATATTAATTGAAATTAGATTTCAATGCGGAATTAAATTGGATTTTAATTCTAGCGAACAAATTAATTTAGAATTAATTCGCAAGCGACTTTCATAATAATTTTGCTAAGCATTATTATTTATTTAAATTAGATTTAATTATGTCGCAATGGCAAATTCGTTTAGTTTGGAATTAAACGAACCCGGGCCCGAGTGAAGTTGCGTGTTGAGTTAGCCAACTTAAATTCGGAATTTAAAAGTGGTGTGACCCACTTCACTTACATCACTTGTTTGACTAATGATGTAAGTGGTTAGGCTTAAAATTTTGGATTTGATTTGTTGAGTGAAAAAGCTTGGATTGCTTTTACAACACACTAACCAAATCCAACACTCAACCTCAATATATATTATTTAGTCAACTTTGGAAGTGTGCAGAATTCATTATTCACAACTACTCTTTCTTCTCCATTTTGCTCATTGTCGTGAGCCTCATTATCTATCCCATGGAATTTTGTTGTAAAATTCAAGTAAGCTAGCACTTTAAGGAGTCAAAGGAATGTCATAGGGAGACTCACTCATGAGTTTGGAACAACAAAGAGGGCTTGGAGCTTCCATCTTCAAAGAAAAGTTTTCAAATTCATCCAAACCAATGTCAGTATTCTGCAACTTCCTTTGGTAAAATTCACACACGAATCACTCTTAGAGATCATTGACATGTTCTAGGAACACTAATAGTAAACTTAAAATGAACTTGGAAAATGGATTTTAGGTTTCAGCCTTTGATTCAATATCTCACGATCTCACTTTAGGGGAGATTTCCTTCCAGGATAGAAATATACCTGTCGGGCGTGGGTAGCCACAATTGGAACTTGAACTTAATGAATTCGGGTAACTTAGTTAACATAGGAATATAGTTAATTGGGTTACTTTGGGTGTTTGCATCTGACCGTCGGAAGAGACTTTTGCATATCTTCATGTTCCAGGTTAACTACTGAATTATTACACATGTATAAGAGAATCAATTCATCATTAGAATAATTTAAGTCCTCGTGGGATCGATATTTTTATACTACTTGAGCGATATGTGCGATTGTGTTACGTGTGTGATTTCACCGGTAAATTTTTGGCGCCGTTGCCGGGGACTTATTTTTCTTATGTTTATTAATTTTGAGGTTATTTATTTTATTTATATCTAATTTTTTTATTATCTTTAATTTTATTTATTTCTTTTATTTCAGGTGGTTGAAAAATGGATCATTATTGGGCAATGGAAGCATTAAGAGCTTTAAGAGGTGAAGATACATCCCATATCAGGGAGCAGCAGTCTGATTTTCTGAGGCCTGTTGTCCAGCCTAACAGCTATCAGTGGATGTCATAGCCAATCAACACAATATTTGCTCAACCATTTCAGAACGTAATGATTAGATATGAGATATGTGATGATAACTACCTGAGCGATCAATGCATGTACCAGTATAACTCAGGGTGGTAGAATTATCAGAATCAATCTTGGTATGTCAATGAAGAACCAACATATTTCACTGAACTATATTCTCCATCTTATCCACCATCAATTGGAAGGATGATTCCCTAGGCTTCAAAAGATATAAGGGAAGGTGTAGGCATTGCATTTTTGCATACCAAACCCGATGATGAGTCTCGTAAGGAGGCACTACCTTTAAGTCATGGAAGTCGCGGAAACGGTCTTCGGAAAGGAGAAGTCAAGAATTGACACATCATTGAATTTGATTCGTTGAATTAGCTCGGAGTTCGCTTGTTGAATCTTCGTTTCGAGGCATGTCTTTGGCCCGAAATCACCGCAAACCACTCTAAGCCCACCTAAACACCTAAACCCACATCCAAAGCCCATGAAATCAAAACAAATCAAACACCAAGCCCACCATTCATGAAGCCCACGCCCATGACATCATATTCACCCCTCCATGCACTATTCAAACATGATTTACCTTTCTTACCAAGCTTGTTTTACACCATTGACTTAACTTCACCTTGACACCATTTTCCAAGACATTAAATGAACCAACCCCCCACCATTTAAGCATGTAGCCCACGCCCATCACCATCCCACCTCATTTTGTTCATTTTCAAACCACATTTGTGTATTGTCAACAAAATACCATAATTACACATTACCTTTCAACAAACAAAGTTTGGTATCAAATTAATTACCCTTGGCCTACCTAATTAATACTCACTTTATTTGCCTATATAAACTCTCATTTTCTACCTTGAAACACCTAGCACATACCTAGCACACATTGAGCATACACTTAAACATTTGGAGATCATAAACAGCCCCTCATTCCCTCTACAAGTCACGCCCAAAGCTCCTCATTCACTGCCCATCTTCACGCCATTCATCACTTCCAAATCAGCCCTTATATTCAAGCCCCTCACTGCCTCCAATCAGCCCTTGTGTTCAAGCGCACCTACTGCCTCTTCCAACCCCTGATCTTCACGCCATTTGCCTTCATTTCAGCCTTTGGAATCAGCTCATCACAAACAGCGCATAAAGCCTACCTTACTGCCCTCAAACTTGCGCCCAAGCCACTGCCTCATTCACTCTTAGTCACTCCAATTCAGTACCTCATTCAGCCTCCATTTAGCCTGAAGTTCACGCCCCTCACTGCCTCTCAAACACTTCCATTCAGCCCTTCACCTTGTCTCTATTGTTCACGCCAACTAGCCTCCCATTTCAGCCCCAAGAAGCACGCATAAACAGCCCCTGGAACCATCCTTCAAACATGCCCCTCACTGCTTCATTTAACCCCTGAAACCAACTCCTAAATCACCCTCATTTCAGCCCCAAACCAGTGCACAAACTGCCTCATTTAACCCTTATTGATCATGCCCAAAACAGCAGCTCACTGCCCTCAAAACAGTGACCAAAATCACCGAAATAGTGAATAAAAAACTGTACTTGAAAGTCCTTAAGAAAACCGAGCAAACGGCAGTTCAATACCCCCTAAAAATCACCAAAACAGCCCCTAATTCACTGCAAACCAGTGAGCTAAGTGTGGAGACTTAAATCACAGCGAAACGAAGTGGAAACAGCGGACGAAACAGCGAAACAGTGAGCAAAATGTCGAACCAGCGAACCGGTGAAATCGTGGTGACTTAGTCCTTCCGACGGCCGTATAACGCACCTCCGAAGAATGACACAAAAGGTTAGACCTGAGGGTTTATATTATTGAATTTATTCACATGAAATAATGATCTAGGAGATGTGTTTTTGTGATATCTAGCATGGATAATTAGATTAGCATGTTGTTGGAATTTGTTCACATGAAATAATGACTTAGGAAATGTGTTTAGCATGAATAATTAGTTTAACATGTTGTTGGAACTTATTCACATGAAATAATGATTTAGAAAATGTGTTTTATGGTATTTAGCATGAATAATTAATTAGCATGTTATCTAATTTAAGTTGTGTAAATTGGTAACTTAGAAAAGTATGTAACTTACTTTTCCTCGCATGAGAACTATGACTTAGTATATGATGTGATTTCGGGTGAATGAAATATGTGTTCTTTCTTGTGGTATATTGGATGGAAACCCGGACATAAATTCCATAGCCGAATCCGAATGGACGGTATTATGGTTTGCACTCGGGATACAATGCCCCGTACCACTTGAAGGATTCACATATTTCATTTCATCCAAACTTGTATTTGAGCATGATTAGGCTATTAGATTGTTGTTTTATTTTTAGCATGACTTAGTTATTTACCTTTCGTATTAGGAATTTAAGTTATGTTATATTTAGATCATTAGTTATTTAACATGTTTGATGTGTGATATCATGTGTTTGCTGTTATGAAAGTTTACTTTTGAAGTATGCAGACCTAGATTTAGGTTTTATAAGAATTTAGACTACTTTGACCAATATGTATGTCGAGTAGACTTGGTTAAAATTGCACAAATTCATTCATTACAAATGACATAAGTAAGGGACCATTCCGAACCCAATGGTTTGAGGTCTTCCCTTGTGAGGGGTGAGTGCGGCCTTAAATCATTTTCCCGGTTCACACCGGGTGGCGACTCCATTATTCTCCGGTTTAGTCCCCGTGGGCTACTCCGTACTCCCAACCGGGCCGCGAGCCCAGAACAACATGCGTCGCCCAGTTTCTGTAACCCTACAGAAGGGGTATAACCTTTAGGAGGGATACACCCCAAACCAAAAGGTACCCTCAAAAGTACACTTTCATGCCTATATAAAGAGGCATTGCGGGTTCATTCTAAGAAATCTCTACCTTCGCCCAAAAGGACAGTGAGACCCGCTACCAAGCATGGGAGAGGTATAAGGACAAGCTAGCTAGCTGTCCTCACCATGGCTATGATAGTTGGCGCCTAGTAAGCTACTTATATGATGGACTGACCCATAGAGAGCGCCAATTCGTGGAAACAATGTGCAATGTAGAGTTTATTTGCAAAGACCCTGATGAGGCACTAGAGTACCTAGATGAATTAGCGGAAAAGTCTCACACATGGACCGGGCCAAGCGTTGTAGCTAGCACTGCTAGAACACACCCTACTTCTTCTAGTATAAGTTAATACCACCTTAGAGAAGAAGATAACCTTAAGGCACATGTCGAGCTATTAACCAGAGAGATAGGAGCCTTAAAAGCCAATGATAGCAAGACCATGCATGTAGTAGCCAATTTAGAAGAGTATCCCGCAAATGGTGAGATTGGGGGAACATATAAGGACCAATACAATGCATTAGGAACATATAGGAAGCCCTACACACCGTACTCAGATACCTATAACCCTAGCTGGAGGAACCATCATAACTTTAGTTGGAGATAAGAGTCTCAGTAACCAACTCAGCTACCACAACCTAGAGGTTTAGTACTCCCCAATATCACACAACTGCAAACCCTAGGAACTCCTTAGAGGACACTATGCAAACATTTATGGAGGCACAGAATAAGACTAATCAGAAGGTAGAGTCAATGATAGCCCAATTAGTTGAGGAAACAAGGAGATTAAAAGCCAAGTTTCTAAGTTGACCAATGCCCTAAGAGTGAAAGAGCCATGCAAATTCCCTTCTCAGGCTCAACCAATCAACAAAGGCAACACATGGCACAGGCTGAACATGAGGGAGCCAATGTAAAGGCTGTAAATGCCATCATCCCTAGGAGTGGTAAAGAAGTAGGGATACATGACACTTCTGATACTGTAGGTGCTACTAAGGACGAAGATGTAGATACCCCTCATGAGGATCAAATGACACCTACCCAAGTGAGAGTACCCTTCCCTCAAGCCCTTAGGCCCACTACTAGAGATGTAGACCCAAACGGTGAGATCCTAGAGCATCTCAAGCAAGTGAAAATTAACCTTCCATTGCTACATGTGATCAAACAAGTCCCCACATATGCAAAGGTTTTAAAGGATCTCTGCACCATGAAGAGGAAACATCATGTAAAGAAGACTGGATTCCTTACGGAACAAGCAAGTGCAGTGATTGAGCAAAAGGCCCCGCCAAAATATAAAGATATGGGTTGTCCCACTATCACTTACCACATTGGCACATATGAATTTGTCCAGACATTACTACATTTTGGCGCGAGTGTTAGCCTCATGCCTTATTCCACCTACATACAGTTGGCTCTAGGAGAAATTAAGCCTACATCGGTAATTTTGCAGCTAGCTGATCGTTTGTCAGAACTCCACGAGGAGTGGTTGAAGATGTTTTACTCCAAGTTGATAAGTTTTACTACCCGATAGATTTTTTGATTCTCGATACCCAGTCCGTAGTCAATTCTGAATCCAAAATTCCATTGATCCTAGGTAGACCTTTCCTTGCCACAACAAATGCCATCATTAACTGTAGAAATGGCCTAATGAAATTATCATTTGGGAATATGACACTGGAAGTAAACATTTTTCATATTGGGAAACAACCACAAGATGACGATGAATGTCATCAGACATACCTAATAGACGCGCTTGCGCCAGAAATCCCACATGATTCTCACCCTCCTGATCATCTTCTCCCTCACTCAGATGTTTTAGGTTTTCTTGACCTACCTGAAATTCCTGATATCTCTAATGGTTGTTCCGTTTCGCAAAAGCATGGAACAAGAGTGTGGCAGCCACAATTCAAAGCTTTGCCAAGGGAAAGAGAGAAGCTGAAGCCTTCTACAGTAGAAACCCTAAAAGTTGAACTAAAGGCACTACCAGAAGGGCTTCAGCATGCGTTTCTTGGGCCAGGTGACACATTTCCCATCATCATCTCATCAGAGCTGAATGCATCACAAAGGGAGAAATTACTTGACATGTTAAATGAGCATAAATCTGCACTTGGCTGGACCATCGGAGACATTAAAGGTATCAGCCCTTGATTTGCTCTCACAAGATTCACCTAGAAGAGGGAGCTGTGCCTCGTAGAGACCCTCAACATAGGCTAAACCCCACTATGAAGGAAGTAGTAAGAAATTAAGTGATTAAGTTATTAGATGCAGGTATTATATATCCAATTACTGATAGTAAATGGGTTAGTCCTACGCAGGTTGTCCCTAAAAAGTCGGGAGTTACTGTAGTGAAAAATGAGGCAGTAGAACTGGTTCCTACCAAGGTAGTCACATGTTGGCGTATGTGCATAGACTACAGGAAGTTGAATGCTGCCACCCTAAAGGACCACTTCTCGCTTCTTTTTATCGACCAGATTCTCGAGCGGGTAGCAGGACATCGATTCTACTGCTTCCTAGATGGATACTCAGGGTATTACCAAATTGAGATCTCTTTGGAAGATCATGAGAAGACCACTTTCACCTGCCCATTTGGCACTTATGCTTTTGGCTGCATGCCATTCGGTTTATATAATGCTCCTGCCACTTTTCAGAGATGCATGCTGAGCATTTTTAGTGACATGATTGAGAAGTGGATGGAAGTATTTATGGATGACTTAACCGTGTTTGGTAATTCCTTTGATACATGCCTACTTAATCTTAAAGCTGTGTTAAGTCACTGTCAGGAAAAATGTCTCGTTCTAAACCGGGAAAAGTGTCACTTCATGGTCCCTTCGGGAATTGTTCTAGCTTTAGACAAATTCCGTGCATATCTTATTGGTTCTCCCATCACTCTGTTCACCGATCATGCAGCCCTTAAGTACATTCTTTCGAAGAAATATGCTAAGGCAAGGTTGATTAGGTGGATCCTATTGTTATAGGAATTTGATCAAATAATCAATGATAAAATGGTGTTGAAAATGTGGTGGCAGATCACTTATCTCGCTTGGAGTTTAACGACTATGCTGATGGCCCACCAATTCGTGATGACTTCCCCGATGAACATCTTTTTACGGTCACACGAGCACCATGGTATGCACACATTGTCAACTATTTAGTTTCCGGTGAGTGTCCGTCCACTTGGAGTTCACAGGATAAGCGTAAATTCTTGGTCGAGGTACGTAATTTTTATTGGGATAACCCCTATTTATTTAAATACTACCCCGACCAGATATTGCGATGTTCCATTCCTGAAGATGAAGTTCTCAGTGTACTTACCTTTTATCATTCCCATTCATGCGGAGGCCATTTCTCAGTAAAGAAAACTGCTGTAAAAATTCCGCATTGTGGTTTTTATTGGCCCACTCTGTTTAAGGATACAAATGAGTTTTTCCATTCCTGTGAAAGGTGTCAGAAATTAGGTGCTCTGTCCCGTCGTCATATGATGCCTCTTAACCCTATTCTTGTCGTTGAATTATTTGATTGTTGGGGTATTGACTTTATGGGAACTTTTCCACCTTCTTTTGGCTACCTATACATCCTGCTCGCATTTGATTATGTATCAAAATGGGTTGAGGCAGTGGCATATCGAGCCAACGACAATACTACAGTAGTTAACTCCTTGAAGGAACATGTATTGTCACGGTTTGGCACCCCACGTGTCATCATTAGTGATCAAGGGATACACTTCTGCAACCGATCATTTGAAGCCCTGATGCACATGTATGGTGTGGTGCATAAGATTTCTACTGCTTATCACCCGCAGACAAATGAGCAGGTAGAATTAGCTAACAGGGAGATAAAATAGATACTAGAGAAAATGGTAAACCCTGACCGAAAGGATTGGTCTCTACGACTACCAGATGCACTTTGGGCATACCGTACTGCTTATAAATCCCCACTTGGGATGTCTCCTTATAGGCTTGTTTTTGGAAAGGCGTGTCATTTACCTGTTGAGTTAGAATATAGAGCTTATTGGGCCATTAAAACTCTTAACTTTAATTTAAGTACTGCAGGTTCACAAAGGCAATTACAGTTTTCAGAACTTGAAGAATTGTGGAATGATGCCTATGACAACTCCCACATCTACAAAGCCAAGATGAAAGCTTCCCATGACAAGCACATAATGAGGAAGAATTTTGAGCCTAACCACAAGGTGTATCTTTATGATTCCGGATTCCATCTTCACCCAGGCAAGCTGCGATCCAAATGGATGGGACCTTTCATTATGAAGCAAGTTTTTCCCCAAGGAGCTGTTGAAGTAAAAGATCCCAAGGACGGCAGAGTGTTTAAAGTTAATGGACAGCGACTGATACCATTCCTAGACAATTCGATTCCTGCAGCAGAGGATGCCCCTCTTGCTGATCCTACCTATACAGATTGAGTTTCTTTTTTTCCCATTGTTGTACATTATTTATTTATGTCTTTATTATTTTCTAGTTGTTTTTAATTTTTCTTCTTTCCTCCTTTTATTTTGTTTCATTTTTGTTTCTTTTGTAGGATAACTCAATATTTCATCCAGGTTCACCACCTCTCTAATTAGGTGAACTCCTTCATTGTCTTCTGCCTTCTTTATTGTTACAATGAGGACAATGTTTCATCTAGGTTGGGGGTGGGGGTATTATCATGTGTTTCACCTGGATGTGTATGTGTTGTTCATGTTATTCTTTTTTCTTAAAAAAAATAATTAAAATTTGTTTTGTTTTGTTTTGTTTGTTTTTAGTCCTTAATAATTAGACATAAGTACAATGATGACATTGTTTATTTTAGGGTGAAATTTTAGAAGAGATAAGTTCCTGATGCACTTTTATCTAATGCTTTGAGTAGTTTATCTATGTTAGACTCGTAGACACTTAATTATAGGTTTTTAACAGTGAAAGCCTGAGTGGTTAGCAAAGTGACTAGTTGAAGAAGTTGCATGTCGATGAATGACCATTTGCTTAGATGTCTATCATGATTTGCTTGTGTTATGATGTGTGGTATGATTGAAAATGAAAAGAAAAAGTCTCTAAAAAAATTAAACCACATATGACCGATAAGCGTGAAGCTACCCATGGGCGAGTATTAGGACCACCATGAGGAGAAATGCTACCTTAAAGGGTAAGTGTGTTAAAAAAAAGTTCAAAAGAAAGAAAAAAAAAGACAAGAAAAGAAAAAAAGAAAAGAAAATCATACCATATTGAGCACATAAAAGCAATTACATAGCTTATTTGAGATATCTAGGTTGGTTTGACCCATCGATCCCAATTTTCAAACAAAATCATTGAGTTAGCTTACCTAGGAATAAAGTTGTGAACGAACCTTTACACACACACACTTTGAGTTTGGCTTAGATAATTTATTCAAAGACTTGGATTTGGGTTACGTCGAGTACTTTGAAGGTTCTCTTGTTTCATTACTAGGCATTCTTTGAGGAACAAATTATGTAAAACTATTGGGACTATTGTGTTTTGTAATTTTCGTTTTGCATGTTTGTTTGCGTTTAAATGACGTTTGTGGGTGTCGTCGCTGTAAGCCCTCAAGAGACTTTAACTCGTCCACTATGGACAACTAGAGGTTTAAAGGCTTGTTACATATGCTAAATGCAATCGTGATCCCTACGAAAGTGGCCTAGGTAGTGTTTATTTATTTTGTTTAGTTTTTATTTTATTTTGCGCTTGAATTGCTAGGGACTAGCAATAAGCTGGTTGGGGTTGTGATAAGTGAACGAAAGTGTACTTTGAACCATGCTAACTCAGTGTAGTTGCTATGTTCTTAATCTTAATTAGAGTTCATTTTGTGGTTTATTATTAGGAGCCATGGATGATGAAAAATGGAGCAAAACATATTTCGGAGCCTAACGGATGCATCGACGCGCACGGGAGCATCAGAGACGTGAGGCAGCAACCAGTGAAGTAAAACACACTAGCGCTGCGGCGTCTATGTCTTGGCGCCGCGGCGCCTCACGATGAAACACACAGAAGCCAAAATACTGAGAGTTCACAGCGCTGCGACGTCCATCCCGCAGTGCCGCGATGCCCAGAACGTATAGAAAACCCTATTTTACCGATGACGTATTACTCGCACGTTGATTAATCTGGGATTAATTAGAAAAGAGAGATAGAAATAATCTGGGATTAATTCGATGAGAGAGAAAATTAATCTGGGATAATTACGGAGATATTTTATCTCGGATAAAATATCGTTAAAGAGAGAGAACGATTAATTTGGAATTAATCGATAAAATTAATATATTTGATATATTAATCGAAATTGGATTTCGACGCGAATTAAATTAGATTTTAATTCGGGCGAACGAATTAATTTAGAATTAATTTGTTAGCGACG